>JARYGA010054946.1:0-25557 GCA_030545235.1 Helianthus tuberosus
GTCTTGCAAGCTTTTAATACTTAAAGTCTGTTGAACAATACTTTTCTTTATGTTTTAGATCCGCCCGTGGATCCCCATACAACCGTTGTGTAAATATTTTATTATACTTTCAATTCAGTTTGTATTATTACTTTAGACTTTCGCTATGCATTAAACTGTGATTATTTGACTATGATGATATCACCTACGTCACGATACTCCCCACCTGGCCCACCCTTAGTACGTGGAAATATCGAGGTGTGACAGGTTGGTATCAGAGCCAACGTTTGAGTGAATTAAACACTAGCCTTTAGTGTTTAATCTCAAATGACACAGTAGCGTATTCCTTAGACTTCCTGAGTCTAGACTTAACATAGGAATGCTCTCATCCCTATTAAGTAAATATTGTTTTTGATTTTATGTGTTTTGAATATGTCGCTAGGCAAAGAAGCCGTGATGGAAATTTCCCACATCCGAAGCCTAGAAATGCCAAGCTTCGTACCGCGGAAAGGATAAGCGTGCAACCGATTGAGGAAAGACCTTTATGGACATATTCCCAAAACCAAACTTGTTTAAACCCTTAACCAGACCACGGAGTCCATACCAGAAGATCCCTGAGGCTCCCACATTGAAGATGATACATGTGGATGTTATTAATCCCTATTTCCTACCTCCGAGTTTTGGAATTTCAGACTTAGACTATACCAGTCAAAACCTAATCCGTGATCCATGTCATTTCTTTAATCATTGAATCCTTGGATTCTACTTCTGCAATGGATCCTGATTTGAAATATTACTTTATTCACTAAAATCTTCAGAGTCGCTACTGTGTATGATAAATAAAGAAGAAGAAACAATTAGAATAAAGAAAGGAAGACATTAGAAGACCCTTCTTCCATCATATTTCTTTTTCTTAAAGTCCCTGTATGGGCATTTGTTTATTATAGTCTGTTGTGGACATATTATTTTATTATAGTCCTTATAGACTTACCTCTTCTAAAAGAGACTCCATGTATGTACGCCTGTCGATTGTAGTCCCTTCGAGTAAATTATATTTCAAAATAGTCCCCTCGTGGACATTACATTACAACATAGTCCCTTCATGGACATTATATTACAGTATAGTCCTTTCGTGGACATCATATTTCAAAATAGTCCTTTCCCGGACTTTATACTCCAGTATAGTCCTTACATGGACATGTTAATTCATTAAAAAATCTTTTACAGATATATTATTTCATTAAAGTCCCCCGATGAATATAAATATTTTAACTTAACCCTTCGAGAACATAATGTTTCACTAATATCCCAATGTTGACATATCTTATAGTCCCTATATGGGCTAATATTTTCCTTTCAGTTCCCATGTGAACTAGTATCGCTTCAAAGTCCTTAATAGGACCTATCTTTTCTATATAGTCCCGGTTCGGACGTTGATTTATTATAATTACCTAATGAACATATTTTTAATTTAAGTCCCTGTGAGGGCATCTGTTCAGTAAGGTCCTTTATACGCATGCTGTACCAATATAGTCCTTTTATGGACATTTTATTTTATTAAAATCCCTTTGGGGATATGCTATATCGAAATAGTCCCTTGTGGACATGAGATTTCACTATAGTCCCTTAGAGGACATAACATTTAATTATAGACCCTTCGTGGGCAAGCTGTTTCGATATAGTCCCTATACGGACTTATAATATTTTAAATAGTCCCCTTACGGACTTGTAATTACCTTTTAAGTACTCTGTGACAAATGTGATATTAAAAGTCCTGATTAAGGCACTATTGTAGATTTCTTAATGATTTATGGAAAGTTTTTGAAATTTTATATAGGTATTCATTTCGTCCTTTATCAAACAATAGTATCAATTTTATTCGAACTTTATTGATCTGCTAATTAATCTCAAAAGACCTTCTTAACGGTATAAGCTAGCCAATATGTCAATACAGACATGCTATGAAGGCAAAACCCTCTTAAGACAATTAATCCTTGTTAACATCTGAGAACATGTTAACACTCCTGGCAGTGTGACTTCAGATACCACACCAGCCGTCAAGGTATTTGGACTATGTCCAAGCCTTAGAGCCTTTATGATTGAATTAGTTCATGGCAAGTATCCTCATTGTGATGATCATAATATAAACATCCATTAATGATGAAGTGCCTACGGGCTAAACTTGCTGTCCAATAAAACAACGACAGTTGTGGTCTATGACCCCTGTCTAAAAGATATTGGATCATGTCCAAGCATAATAGTCTATATGTTCAATGCGATCATGACTAATATCATCTAATACGATGATCATACTATTTAACATCCTTTAGTGATGTTTTGCCTACGGGCTATATATTATATTGTCCACTAGTGACATTGACAAATGTGACCGTTATGGTTCATTGTCCAAAATGATGGGCAATGCCCAAGACTTATAGTCTACAAGGTCGATAAGATCGTGACTAATATCCTAAATTACGATAATTATATATATATGTATAAACATCCATTAGTGATGTCCATTGATTGGCCTATTTGGCAAAATAAACCGTCTTCCAAAAATAATGTAAGATGTAGTCTGTGACTCTCTGCCCGAAGGTGAAGAACTAGGTTCAAACCTTACAACCCCTGATCATATGAGATTGCGGCTTATATATTAATGTCCTCTGTGACAGACCTTTTATGCCATACCCTATACGTCCTTTGCGACAAGGCCTTCGTGCCCTATGACTATTCATGTCCTTCGTGACAAATCTATGCACCACATTATATGCCCTCTATGACAAGCCTATGTACTACACTTTCATGTCCTACATGACAGACTTATGTTTCAACTTTAAAAATTTCTTGTGGCGAGCTTTGAGTTATACAAAATCGTCAGTATAACAAAGACAGTTGTGACATTGTGATCTCCTGTCTAAAAGGTAATGGACTCGGTCCAAACCCTAAATGCCATTGATGGTCCTTTTATGACCTAGGCTAAATATAAATGATATACATTCAAATAACATTCATTAGGAATGCTCATACCCTATTAGCCTGTATGGTTTAATGATACCATGGTTAGTGTATGTTAGGACATCAGGATGATGACTAGCTGTTGTAGTACAACTAATTAATTGTTTCGTTTGGTGTTAGGGACCCAGTCTCGAGTATGGAAAACTTGGATAAGAAAACCAACACTCGCGTCATTAATGATGCGACACATACTAATGATGCTACAATTGTGAACCTCAAAATTAACAGAGATGATCTCCGAGCTATGATTGACGCAGTTGTTGGAAAAGCTATGAGAAAGGTCATGAAAAAGTTCCAAGAGCCCAATGCTACTTGCTTCGAATCCCTTTTAAAACCACGCTTCTTTACTCATAAGAAGGACCTTGTTCATACCTCGAATGCAAAGAATGAACCAAAAAGGAAAAAGGAGGAAGATAACTCCCAGATTTCTAAGAAAAAGGGTAAGATTGAGCTCAATAAGAACCAACAAAAGTCCAATAAGAAACCTGTATCCAAGACCTACCATAAAAGGCACTGGGGACAGTGTCGAATGAAACAAAAGCCAAAGCAGTGTGGCGTCTGTAAAAGAACTAGTCATCAATCCCACGAATGTAGGGACATAAAGAACACAGTCAGTTTCGGCTGTGGCGAGAAAGGCCACATCAGGACTAACTGCCCTAAAACTATCAAAAAAGGGTATAGCTAAGCTTGGAAAGGCTAAGGAAGGAAGCGCCTGAATTACCGAATGAATGCTAGAGACAGTACATATCAATAATATTATCAGGTACATTCCTTATCATTATCAACGATATTTTCTGCTAAGTGTCTTGATTTAATTTGGGGAATAATAAGTCTTTCATAGATCATAAGCTTAGCAAACTTTCAAAATTCCCCATAAGAACTCCAGATATTAAGTGTAAGGTAAAACTTACCAACGAAAATCATAGGAACCATTTCTTTTATTTTTATCAAAAAATCTTCATTCAAAAAATCTAGAGTACTATCTCTCCAGATGGAGTACGTCAATATGTTATTTTATTTTATTATCTCATTGATTTCTATCAACTGCGAATACCAGACTATGCTTGATAAAAGCGCCATATGAGGATTGGCGTATCCTAGTGTATCCCATAGATTGCTTCCATGCCTGATCAGTATGGAGGTTTAATGCATGGAACCACCGAGATATCCCAATGGTTATATTGTACCAAAGTCATCAAATGGTATTCAAAGAAGATATCCAATATAGAACGGTCCAATTAAGTGTCACTACTTAAGGCATCCTTGCATAATGTAACATTTATGTGGCACGAATAGCTATAGATGAACTGAAACCTGAGATTTAGAATATCTCCGTCATCTCTGTGTATCTCGACTGTCCTCTTCGTAGAACTACCATGTTTACCTCTTGAAAGGCACGTAGAGTTAAGATTAATATCCCACTTAAAGCTGCATCTATTGAGAAATCTCCATATCAGATAGTACCAACGGAAATGGAAGAACTAAGAACCAATTAGATAAGCTTTTAGAGAAGGTTTCATAAAGCCTAAATCATAATTCTGAAAGCTCCGTTATTATTAATTAAGAAAGACGGTTCAATGCGCTTATGCATTGATTACCGCAACCCTAACTAGGTAACAATTAAGAATTGCTATCAGCTGCCCTAGGATCGTCTATTTGTTCGACTAACCTTGAGGTTAGCTATTCTTTAAGATTGGTTTAAGAAGTAATTGGGATAACCATCTGACCTTAAATAAGCTCTCCTATAACTAATAGTTAATATATAAGCATCAAGGCTGCTCCTTTGGGGACCTTGTATAGATGGAATGTAAAACATCCGTTTGATGGACAGGACTTTGGTAAGTCCAATTATCAGGATCTAAAAGTTGCCCTGGAGATGACGGATAAGATCATATGAATTTATGATCATCTGAAAGCTGCCAGTAATCGGCGGAAAATCAATGATTGATGAAAGTCGCAAACCTCTTAAGTTCTTAATAAATAATAAGATTCAACTGAAAGTATCACCCTAAGAAGGGTGTGCTGAATTTTAATTTATCGGGCTAGTTAAGCTCTGGATATACAGGATCATTCGAGAAAATCGAATATATCAAGATCAGTAGCCTATGAGCCAAAACTTACCTAAGGAACTTGATGTTAGTCACAATGTGTTCTACACTGGTGATTTTAGGATATGTCTAGTCGTTAAGTCGATAGCATAATGATATGCAGATTAACGAAAACATATGGTTTGATGAGAAACCAGAATCGATTAAGGATCGACAGGATTAAAAGCTCCAAAAGAAAGCATGTACCTATTGTAAAGGTTAAACGGGATACTGTTGGGGCCCCAAATATACTTGAGAGGTCGTATTCACTTTGTAACAAAAGAACTCCTATCTTTTTGTCAAATACTGAGGTCGAGATTTATTTTTAGGGGGTAAGGATGTGACACCTCGTAAAATCACGTCCAATGATATATCGACACGTGTAATAAACCCTAATAAAGTCAAACGTTGAATTTGTGGGACTATTTTTGCGAAAAATCGAAAACTTTGAATGCGAATGGACTAAAAGTGTCAACATGCTTAATATAAGCCTCTGAATGATGTTACACGGTACACATATTCACAAATGAGCCACTTGTTGGTCGAAAGGAACCGTTTGCATAATTAACTGAAAGTTTGCGCGTCGAAGGGTAAAAAGCGTCAACATGTTAATTCTTACCTCTGAGTAACCTTTTTACAAACCGAGAGCTTCATGATATTGATTATACCCTCAGGAATACCTAATATTGGCCATTTAAGGCTTTTATGCCAATAAGTGACGTTACGCGCAACTTTGCAAGTTAAAGGGGTTAAAAGCGTCAATATGTTAAATTATACCTCTAAGTGACCTTTTAACAAATCCAAAGCATCGTGATGTTTAATAATACTCTCGAGAACGCCTAATATGGATTACATAGGGCTTTGATGCTATTGAACGATGATACGCGCAAGTTTGCGCATTAGAGGGACCAAAAGCGTCAACTTTTAAATCTACGCCTTTGGGTGACCATTTAAGCGAACGGGAGTGTCGTAATATTTAAGCATATACTCAGGAATACTCAATATAGGCCACGAAAGGTTTAGGTATCGTTAAACGATGTTACACGCTACTTTGTGCGACAAAGGGACTAAAAGCGACGACTAACAAAACTACGCCTTTGAGAGGCCTTTTGAACAAACTGGAAACTCCGCATTACTCAGTCGCACTCCTAGTGTACCTAAGGTTGACCGTTAGAGGTTTTGAACCTTGTATTAACATGTTATGAGATTTTAGAAACTTCTGTGCCAAAAGCGCTTACAAATGAAAGATTGAATAATAAGTAATGGTGTGAGGGACTGTTCTTCTCAAACCTTCAAAAGTTATTTTTGAACTTATACACAATTGATTTAGAAGTCAGATGGACAAATAGTGCCATTTTTGTAAAATAAATAAGGTTAAAACACTTAAATCCAGACAGGGACTAGAACTGCCAAGTCTGCCAAACTTTTGATTCTGGGTTGGCCCTTATCACGGCCACGACCCGGGTCTATGCTTGCTCTCATGGGTTGCCAGAACAGCAAACAGTAGCTGTTATAATTAATTTGTGCGAGAATGTAATGACTGAAAGTTTAAATGTGTGTTTATGAGGACAGGGACCAAATAGCGCATCTGCCAAACATTTTTCAAGCTGGGCCATATCTCTTGGCAGGCCGCGAAGCCCACATGGCCGCCCTACGCGGGCCACGAGCATACCAGCTGCAACAGCAGATTGTAAACATGTTGATGGTTTTCATTTCTTGTTTCCCACTCTTATTAAAACCATTTCTAGCAAACATTGGGCTGGTATTCTGGTTATAACAGCTGTAGAGACACCTGTAATCATCTCATAACCCATTCCAACACTTGTCATGATCCTCTTCCATATCAAAAACTATAAATAGGGGTTGAAATTCACTTAAACAACTCACACATATCATTCCAATCTTCTATCTCTCTCAATTCTAAGAGGATCCTAACATTTTGGGAACCTCCTTTCAGTCCATAGGACCATTTGTAAGTGTCCTTTCGTGACTAGTTTGGTTTATTTGGCGATTAAAGCCAAAAAGTCAAGCGTTTACGATAAACACTTTGACTTTTAGCTAGACCATAAACGGTCAAGCCATTGTTCGCATTGAACATGGCTACGTGATCGTAATTAGGTAGATATTAAACCCTCAAAAGGGCACCTCCTAATTATCACGTTTACTTAGTTAATTGTCGGGTCAAAATAATTAAAATAAAAGTCAAACGGGTCAGTTTTTAAATAAAATTCATAACTGATGATGTGGAAGCTATAAAATCAGTTTTGTCTCTTTAATAACTTGCTAAATATTAATTGAACATGTCTAGGCATGTTCAACCCGACAAATTCTGAGTTTAGGCTCGGTTCGCAAGCGAAAGTCGCAAAAGTTGACTTTTGCTTTGACTTTTAGTTTTGACCCGATTAACTTAGTTTAGTTTAGTTATTCCTTATGGTTCCTTTGAGACCACATTATATGTTAGTATAACCCTCTAAGGTTATACTATATGGTTCCATAGAAATCTAAATCCTTTGCATGTTTCCGTTAATTGCTTAAAAATGGACCATTATGCCCTTTTGATATTAAAACGAGATTTTTGAAAATGTGAGAGGACAAAAGGTTTTATTACTGATATATAAGTATGTCCTAAAAATTTGACATCAGTTTATGGTCTAAAATGAAAGTTATGCAAGATATCGTAAAACAAAAGCTTTTTGTTAATTAAATGGCATTTTCGGCATAAATCATATTTAAGCCCAATTTTTGGAACCAAACTTGCTACCCACTATTATGATATAATATTTAGGGATTTTTGGAAATTTTTTTCAAATTTTATACTGGCCATAGCATAGAGTTATAGCATAAATTTGGTAATTGACGATAAAGCCCTTTTTGTTAATAAAATGAGTTTAACATATGATTTGCATACCAAACCTTTTCCTACTGATATCATATGTTAAATAAAATATTTTAAACACTTGAGATGGATCAAAATCTCAGATTTCCTTAAACAACCCAAGTATCGTCAAATACCGACTTTTATGCGAAATAGGCGCATAGTATGGTTTAAAACCATATCTAGAACCTAAGACTTGTTACCTACTGATTTTAAAAATAAATTTTTATACTTTAACAGTAAGTATAAGTCTTGAACTCATATTTCCAAATTTGACCTTAAAAGCATATGTGAAATGACCAAAAGGCCCCTACGGTGCATAGTTTGGCCATAAATAAGAAACCTTACATATGTATGATATCTTACAGATGTAACTTGATAAAATTAATATTTTTACTGTATATTTTATACCAGAACCTCAGTTTGCTATTTAACCTCTTTTATAAACTTTAAAATGACCAAAATACCCTTACGAGGCTTAAATTGGTTTTAAATTTGTTTTGGGCTTAATTAATGATATCCTACTGATATCATATCATATTTAAAGAATATTAACTTGTGGAAGTTGTACATGACTTTTTCGGTTACCCGTTAGGCATATACGCGTTCGATACGGTTTATGTAACTAGTTTGCATAAATTAGGCGAAACGGGTCAAACCTTATCATTTTACTTCAAAATCCAGAATGTATTTAGTTTACCCAATTTATACAAGTCTTCCTACTTGTTGGGTCTAAAACACATTCTGATCCGGTCTTCGCTTAATCTTACGTTTTGAACCGTAAACCTCTCATTAAAACTAACCGGTCTAAGTTTAAACTTAAATAAAACCCATTAGAAATCTAATAGGTTATTAAAATCTTCATTCTAGATTAGGAGCCCAATAAAAGCTACTTGTCAGGTAAATACTTTTAACTTATTTTCCATTATACGGGCTTGGGATACGGTATTATAATAAAACCGCTTGGTCGGGTATGAAATCATTTAATCGGATTGTGATTAATAAATTTACATAACCCGTTTTAATCTGTTTTGTTTGGTACAAAGCCTTTGGGGGGTTAATGACCGTGTCCTGGATATCCTCGGCTCATTCATTTGAAATGGCCACGGCTTAAGCACGGGGTGTAGGCATACACCTGACAGTTGCGTATGTATAAACGGTATCTCACTCGTGAGGAAACTCCTTGTGGGCCTATACTTGTGGTGTGTCTATTAATCTTGTACCGGCTCTTCTATTCCGGCCCTGAATGGACGACAAACATATAAATCTGTATACAAGATTATTTTTAAATAATTATCCCAAGTTATAAAATATTTTTATGCCTTGTGCATCCAAACCAATTTTATAAATACTTTTCAAAAGAGTCAGTTAATTTTATTTACCAGTGTAAACTGACGTATTTTTCAAAAAGATTAAGTGCAGGTACTACGCGTAATGGGCTGGAAACTCCTGAGTATTAATTAAAGAGTCTTGCAAGCTTTTAATACTTAAAGTCTGTTGAACAATACTTTTCTTTATGTTTTAGATCCGCCTGTGGATCCACATACAACCGTTGTGTAAATATTTTATTATACTTTCAATTCGGTATGTATTATTACTTTAGACTTCCGCTGTGCATTAAACTGTGATTATTTTACTATGATGATATCAACTACGTCACGATACTCCCCACCGGGCCCACCGGTAATGCGTGAAAATATCGGGGTGTGACAATAACGGGATATAACGGATACATGCCTTGCAAGGTTTTAAAGCCAAACGAGCTACCAAAGCTTCATCGTATCCTGCATCGCATGCGCTTCAACATCAGTTACATCTAACAAGATTTTCTTTCTTTTTTCACTTGTTAGTCCCTGTAATACCGAATAAAACATATTTGATGATAATTGTGTACATGTGTATGTATTCCGTGCATAAATGTAACTATTGTAGCCAAGTGAACATATCATTAGAAGCGAGATGATATAAGCTATGTGTTGTGTGTATTTATATGCAGATGTTGTGTCATTGTTTATTGGTATTTGAAATGAAAATGTGTCCAAAACAGAACATCATAATCTGATTGAGAATTTTGAAGTTTGTAATTAGAAATAAAATTAATCAACTTACCTCCTCATGAGTCATGAAACCTTTTATTTCTTGCTCTACAATCTCTTTGGTGATTGCTGACTCTGCTGGTCCATAAACTTCAGTGTCTAGTTTGTTAGTCAACGGCCATTCCTGCAGATTTTGACCACACAATTAGCTTCATGATACTCTCAATTCTTAACCAATTACTATTGTTTTATAGCATACATTTCCATGATCTTGTATCTTATCTTAAAAAATTATCTTTTGATTTAAAACTGGAATACTGGATTGTATTTATTTTCATAACTTAAAATCTTTAAAACATAATAATGCAAGAAGTTTGTTTAGAACATTTCGTGACCAATTGTATGCTATATGAATTGAGACCAGCAAGTGTTTGTCGACAAAATTCCTCATCCCGAAACCACGAAAAGGAATCCCCTACAATCACAACCATTAACGCGCGAATTCATTATAATCAAACATAAATGCATACATTTAGTTTGTAAGAAAACAGTCCCACCTCTTATTACAAACAAGATAAAAAATTCTTAAACCAATCGCCGACACAAGTAGCATAACTTAACTTCCTCCTAATTTCATTTTCTCCTCAATTCACCAGGAGGGTATGTGAGTGTCCAATTATTAGCCCAAAAACTTTACATAAATAAAACTTTTAACTTCTGCTTCAGTACTAGTGCTACACCTAACCTAAATCGGCTCCTCTGTATTATTATTTTTTCTAGTTTTCTAGTAAAGTGCCCAAGCAATTGACCAATTTAACACCCTTCAATTCAAATAAAAACCATAACAGGAACCAACTAATAGCTCAAAACAATTCACCCCTAATCTTATCCATCCTAGAAACCACATAACTTACACACCAAAAGAGCATGTATCAGTCAAAAGCAAACACCTTTAACTTAAAATTCACCAAAAAAGGTATCTTTAAAAATCAGACACCAAATACTTCAAAAAACAAAAAAGATGAAAAGGCAATAATCTTTTGAGAGGGTGGTGGTGGCGGGTTAACTGCAGGTTGCTCTGGTAGCGCGGCATCGTATGCTTTGGGGGAAGCAGGTGGAACGATTGGGGGGGATTGGGGTAATGGTTGCCCCGCCAAAGGTTTTAATCACCTTTTAGGACCATAAAAGCTGGATAGTCGGATTGCTTTCAGATCAATGGTCAGGGGGCTACTGTAAAAAGCTGGACACAAATAAGCCTTTGAGCGTCGATAATTCCGAAGTCACCGCAAAAGGTGTCGCCAGTATTGAACGTGTTTCTTGTAGTGTACAACAAAATCAATCATCGGTTCAGTGACGAAAACAAGCATAACAGAAAGATATTAACAATCAATTAAGAAAAACAAAATTTCAACAAAAACGAGGAAGACGAAACTAACCTGAAGGTGCAGCGACGGCTGTGGAGCGGCAAGGAGGTGAGTGCATGGTCTGGTGGCGAGTGTATAGGACAAAAGTAACACTACTTGTTAATAGTCGATTTAGAAAACACTACTTTATAAAAGACATTTTGTTATTTTTGTTGTGAAAGTTTTAACCAAAGTGAATAATAAACCTCAAATCGTTCAACAGGCATCTAAACAACTAACCAAAGTCAAACATGCTCCAAAAAACAATTAACCAAAGTCAAACCAACCCCCACAAACAAATAACCAAGCTCAAACCGAAACCCACTCAGGCCACCATTTCAGCCATGCCCTCTCAATATCTCGACATCTCCCCTCTCAACGCTGCACCCAACATTATTTTACTTTACAATCTGTTCAATATATCAAAAAAAAAAAAAAATTGTACATCAAAACTTGTGGAATCCGTTCAAAAACAACTTAAAGAATCCTTTCAAAACTTGTAGACAACATTACTTACACCCTAAATCCCAAGTGTACATCCAAACAAAGAACAAAAAAAGGTACAAAATCCAATATCACCCTATATTTTTGCCATATACTTAATCCATAAAACCAACGAAACCCTAATGTGTTCAATTACCACAAAAATAGGAAAACCAAAACAATAAAACAGAAGAAAAGGAAGGTACCTGGTGCAGTGGACGAGGTGCGACGCGCGAGCGACTAAGGAGGTAAGTTGACTCCGAAGGCTGCAGGTCGTGGCGGCGAGCGAGCCGCTGTGGCTGAGTTGAATCAATCTGGCAGCGCCGTGGGGTTTGGGGGAGGGCTCATGAATCGATTTGGGGGAGTGCCAGTGGATCGATTTTGGGGGGAATGAGTGAATGGTTTGCCCGCCTTAGGTTTTGTACACCAAAGCTAAAATAAAACCTGGACCGTCAGATGTACACAAGATCAACGATCAGGGATTGGTTATAAAACCTGGACGCGGATTGGGCTTTTAGCGACGACTTCTTTGTTGTCGCCGCTAAAGGGGTCGTCGCTAAAAGGCCAACTTTCTTGTAGTGGTGATCTAATATTATTATTACTATTACTATTACTATCTATTAATAAACGAATTGAAATGAATAGTGATTTTCATATTATAATAATATATAGGTTTTTTAATACTTTTATTATTTTAATATTATAATAATAGTTATTTTCTTTACTTTTTAACTTTAATCCTATTTTAATATCAGCGATTAGGATAAGCTTGGTGTCAACCGGTATCGAACAAGTACTGGTATCTAAAATACCGTTACGGTCCTGTTCGGTATCAGTACATGAAGGTAAAATCCGACACTAATACAGAAAATTATACTAAACTAACAAGCAGATAGAGCATAGCCACCAACAATACAATAATATATAGAATATAAAATGTTATTCAAAACTATGGGTGTTCAAATTGGTCGACGCTTGAAACTCGTTCGATGCTCAATCGAAAAATGTTCGGACTTTGCTCATTCGATTAAGCTCGATTGAAAAAAGTGCTCGGTTCGGATCATTCGGTTTCGGTTTGTAAACGATCCGAGCACGAGCAAAGGTCCACTCTGTTCGGTTCGGTTGGCTCGATTTATTTTCTAATGTATATAAATTAAAAAAATAACTAGATGCGCACAATAAAGATGTTTGGTCCAAGATCCAAATAAAGTTCATTTAAATATAAAATTAAAGGCCTATACCAACAGTGCATTGTTCAATAATTCAATGTCCATTTGAATAACTTAATCAAAATGTCAAAATACCGAAATATGAAGTGTCCATCGATACTCAAGTATCAACATGCCATGCAAGTCAGAAGTACATAATCCTAACTACGGAGATCATTATTCGAATTCTCCATCGCCAAGACGCCAACTCCCCATGTTTTTGCTTCAATCAGTTCATTTGATTTCGAACTTCTGATAGAACAAGGGTCCGTTTCAATTGATCGACGATTCATCTTTCTACTCAGATGATCCCGGTAATTAGTTGAGTGTTTTTTCTCTATTACTTGTTATTTGTTAAATATACACTTGTATTCTAATTGGACGAAACCTTACGGACGAAAACTGCACTTTACTCTAAAACTAATACCCTCATCGTCACTTTCCTATTTGTTCTGCGACGCTCGATACTCGCTCGACGATCGCTCAAAAAATGCTCGGATCGAAAGGCGCTCGTTCGACTTTGGCTCGGTTGAAAAAAACGCGCAAAGGTCCGATCAGTTCGGCTCGACTCGTGAACAGCCATATTCGAAACACATCAAGAATTCCAATCTAAAACTTGTAATCTCATCCTCATCACAGTAATATTCCAAAGGAATGATCTTGACTTTATTTCTGGAGTTAATTACTATTTTCGTCCCTGTGGTTTGTCAAAAATAACTATTTCAGTCCATTAGTTTAAAAATTGCGATTTCAGTCCTTGTGGTTTCACTTTCGTAACCATTTCAGTCCATTTCGTAACCATTTCAGTCCCTGTTCTTTTTAAACTAATGGATTGAAATGGTTACAAAAGTGAAAGCACAGAGACTGAAATGTTACGAAAGTGAAACCACAGGGACTGAAATCGCAATTTTTAAGCTAATGGAGTGAAATAGTGATATTTGACAAACCACAGGGATGAAAACAGTAATTAACTCTTTATTTCTGATACGGTTTATGTTGATAGAATTAGTTTGAATTTATTATTTAATGTTTATCTTGGGTTATGTCTATTAGTAAAGTCTAGATAAATTTAGTTGGTATATAATTCAACTAGGATATATAGGTGGTTTGGGGATCAAACATTGCTTAGTATAAATAGGGGATTGATAGCTTTGTAATTTTTGTAGTTTAGGATTTTTTTTTTTAAAAGGTGGTTTAGGATTTAAAAAAGGAAAGGAAAGAGTAGTGCGCTATGTTTAACAGCAAAATAGTTATTGGAGTGTTCTTGAAGTGATTACTCCAACAATTTCTTCCACAATCTTCTCCATGTGATTGTTGAAAATCTAGTTTTTTTTAAAGGTAACTATTATTCACACCGGCACACCCTCAAAAACAAGGGCAGCCAACAACAAAACAAAACCGATTACATAAAGGAAAAAGAGAACCAATTCTCCCATGAGACCTCCCTATCCTTAGATCTATTGCTATACCATAAGTAACCAAGCGCCTTAATATCTTGAACTATACTAGCGGCCGAACTATACTTATTAGAAAATCTTCTATCATTCCTCGCTTTCCAAATACACCACCAACCAACCATGACAATACCCTTTAAAATATATTTCGATTTACCGCCCAAAGCTGAGAAATCATGAACCTCCAGCAGATTTTCTAACGAAAAGGCGAAAATTGGGCTAATTTTACACCACCGGCTAACAAGATACCAAACCTCCGAAGCCACCGCACAAGATCGGAAAAGATGGTCCGCCGTTTCCCGACCATCACAACACAAAACAAAACACAAATCTAGTCATTTCTTGGTTTCCAAAATCCACCTTAAAGCCACCAATACAACAGCAAGTTTGATTGATGTACTTAGCAACTGATTGACCGTACGTGTTACCACCTTTGCATTCCTTGCGATTGCCATATCTTTTTCTCGGACAGGGAAGATAACAATAAATGGTCGAGTGGTCGACACATTCTGCCAAACCATTAACGATAAATGTACGTTTCTTCTCATTAACTATACCATACTTAGTTGGTAATCTATTTAAGGCAGCCTTCCACACAAAAACCAAAAACTTTAATTGGTATCCTGTCCTGTTTACCCAATAAATGACTGTCGTGAGTCGCCTGAAACAATGATTTCTCGGTCGAAGATCCAAGAGTATACACCGTGAAATTACCCGAAACGTGTCCAAACCATGACCAACCATGCATCTTTTGAAGTCTTCCTCGCAATCTTCCAGTTCCTTGAGCTATTTGATTGTAGTAGTTAGCTACTATAGTTAGTTGAGTCGGTTATAGCTCTAGTTTCCTTTGAGGATTTATTGTATGTTTCATTATGAGGATGATTTGAGTTGAGCTCTTGCCTTTCTTTAGTTCCAATTCTCAGTTGGAATGGAAGAACCATCCACCTGATCTAATTCCAAATGTTGGGGAATACTTGTTTTCTTTCTTACAATAACTATAACTGATGGTAAACTCTTCATTGATACGTCTTCGGTCATTCTAGTTTAACTTCATCGTGTTACGCATCATTTTGTGACTCAAGCAAGTTACGAGCTAAGTTGACTCAACTAAGAATGAACCAGTCAATAACTTGAGGCTGGTATGTTTACAAGCCAGAATATCTAGTCACCTCGTTTTAGTTATTATTTGGCTTGAATGGCTTGGAGGGAGCCAGGGAGGCAGGTGTACTTATTGACACAAGTAGTACGTCCCACCTAATATCATTAATGGTTTTGTTTAGGAAAAAGATAAAAAGACATGATGGAAACATTTGCTACGGACCATGGTATTCAGTATTCACACACTCATCTGTCTATTTTCACACCCTGAAGCGCCGAGCTTTAGCCAAAGCTCAGCATATAGGTCCGGTCAACCAGACAAAAACTGACGGGTGTCAATCTTTGTCTGGAGCTTTGGCCAAAGCTCGTCGCTTCAGGGTAATACTCAGCGCTTTGGCCAAAGCTCGGCGTTTGGGTGTTTTTTTAATTTGATTTTAATTCAAAAAAGCACCTATCCTTGTCGAATTTTTACTTATTTTGTTATCACGCGTCATTGTATGAAGTATATGGTCTATACGGTACGTTCCGGATACGTTCGGTTACGTGTGTTGCCGTATTCCATGATTTCATGTGATTCCGTTTCGATTTTACTTGTAGTCCAACGTGTCGTTTTGTATGTATACGTGTCTACCGGATCAGTACTTGACGTATTTTGTTATTAAATGTTGTATTATGACGTGTATTGTCACTATTGTTTCGTACTATCGCATATTTTGGTCGTACAGGTCATGTCGGTGACATCCGGTATCGTGACGTTTATTGTCTGTAGGTGTCGTGTTAGTGCGTAGAATTGTTTGTTATGGCATATTATGTTTCTGTTGGTCGTATTATAGCGTATTTTGGCCGTACGAGTCGTGTCGGTGACATTTGGTGTTCGGGTTGACATGACACATGATAGAAGAGCATATTTCGAACAATAACAATCACAAATAAAGTTTTGGTTTATAACTGATTTAATTGGATTAGAGTTATACATACTTAACCTACTTCTTGAACATTTGGGAAAACATTAAGGCCCGTGGGTGTCTACATTATCCTTTGGTAATAAACGCAACTATACTTGTTGAATGAAGTTGAGGAACCTCATCAAGTGGTTACGGTTGTGTTCGTCGACGGTGGACATTTTATCCATGATTCGTTGGCCATAGAGCAGCGTTTGACCTTATACCATGCTTCGACGTGTCCACTGCGTGTAACAGCCCTCAAAAATATTCTCAACGATAAACCGTAATCAAAACCAGAAGTACGCGCGACGAAACTCAAATCAGAAAACTTGACGGTTGATGAACCAACTCGCATAAAAGTACCCTTACTAAACTCGCAATTATAAACCGAACCATTTAGGATCAAGACCCGAACATATGCGATAAGTATCAGCATGAAAATCGAGAAAAACACACGATTGGACGAAAAAGGCGGCCAGGGACACGTGTCACGACATCGCGCCACGTGTCAGACCTATGCTGGACACGTGGCAGCATATGTCAAAGTTAACCCATTCGCGCTACGCGAAGGTTAAACAAGATATTCGTCGCGCCACGCGACCAGGTCAAAGTCAGCTATAAATTTAGCGAGAATCAAACATTCCAACTTGCTTATTTTCTTTTCTTTCACTCACTCTCTCTCGTTGTATCGTTTTAAATCTCGAAACCTTAAACCTCGAAACTCTGACCGTAATCGGCGTGCTAACTCCAATCACTGGTACGATACCCTGTCTGTTTGATTGAAACCAAGCCAACGGATGTTTAAGTGCTGCTTGAATAAGGCTATACTTTGTCATCCCATTGTGGGTTTTGATCTCGTGATTACCGTTAAAGTTAAATTGAGTTAATACACTAATACGAATTCCATTGTATCTAGAAATTATAACTCGTAACCACGGGGCTGCTAAACCAGAATACTTAGTGGTTAAGTAAACTTAATGGTTAAGAAAAATTAGCAGTTAAGAAAACTAAGAGGTTAAGGAAACTTAATAAGTAAGAAAATTTCCTAGCTAAGACAATAATCTACCTTACCTATAAATTGGAGCCTAGGACTTCATTCGTCTTTGCTCATTTCTTTTCTTGTTCTCTCTATGCGTTGGTGTTCTAACCAATAATCACCGATACGATATTTTGTCCGATCGATCCAGGAACCAATTAACGAATGCCAAAGTGCTGTCTAAATAAGACTATACTTTGTTGACTTACGTTATGGTTCTGATCTTGTGACCATCGTTAGGTTTGATCTGGCTTTACACTAATACGTATTCTACTCTGTTAAACTATATGTTTAACTATCCAAAAGCTTAAAACTATAAACTTACTATCCAACAAGCTGTTTAATCATTAGAACATTGTGAGTCATTCTTTCTTTTTACCAAATGCTTTGCAAAACCCTAAATGTTTTTCAGTTATACTTACACTGATTAAGTTTTTGTATTCTGCAATTACTACTAGTATGTGGGGGTTTTGTATACATTACTTGATAATCTTCACCATTGGACAATGGGTTATCCAATATGTGATATGACCATAGTCACAGATCCGGTCGAGTGACAAATACCGAATGGAGTTTTTGTTAGATATAAACAATGTAATCACCCTTGATACTGTAAAATGTAACAATGTGCCTTTTTTATAAAATTGAATGCACTAGTATATTTCGCTGATAAAAAATGTTTTCAAACGCGTTTCAGATAACTTTTTATGAAGGTAATGGAAGCCCGCTGAAGAAACACCAGATCTAAATGATCAGAATTAGTTCAGATCTGGGGGTAGGGTTTCTGCATAAAAAGGTTAATCCTCTCATCGATAACTGTTGGAGACTACTTCACTGGAAATACTGCAAAACAGAAACGTCATTAGCCTCACCACGGGGAGAATGGGGGTTCTCTCCGTGACCACCCTCCGGTGTGAGAATAAGTACAGTGATCTCAAGAAGAAGATGAAGTAGTAAGAGTGAAAGTAAGTGAAAGTGAATGAAAAACTTGTACCTGAATTCTCGTACTTATAGCTGAAGTTTGGCGCCAAAAATATCACGGAGGAAATAGCAGAATCTTCTTTTTTGTTAGCAGTTAACTCCCTATCCATGCACACGGATCGCGAATTTGATCCACGGCTGGGGAGGCAACGTGGAAAGTAGCTTGATCTAGATCTGCATATAAATTGTTGTCATCATCGTGATTTAAATAAAGGTTCTAGATATTGCCACGTCACATTCGGTTATAACTCAATGAGGCTGTGCACGATGATCATTTAATGCCATCTAGAAGATCTACAGCTGTAAGCCTTTGATCTTTTGCCACGTGTCCATTCTGCTATAACAGAAAATATTCCTTTTGTTTACATCATTTCTTATTCATGCGCTCGGACATGTTTAAGACTTGTCTTTTGTTGCTAAGTCTTCAAGCTTAATTGTACCCTTGCGCTGGCCCGCGCAAGGATGTTAATTGAATATTTATCTTTCCTTTCTCCGGCGCATGGTTATTGAGGACTGATCTTTCCAAATCCTACTTAGACTCGTTGCGCAGCCGCGCAAGGTCTGTTTAAGATGATTTTGGAGTATAATTATGATATGTTCCTCTACGAATGCGCAGGGTTTTTAGGACCATACCCCTTCATAAACTAATAAGTATCATCGTCTAGACCTTAAAATACATGTTTCTAGCAACCCTAACACATAGAATCCATGTTATCATGCATCAAGAATCACAACAATATCAGGAACTCATGTAGAATCAAGAAAAGCAGCCAACATGCAACTAAAACTATACATTAAACCTTAAATAGATTACCTAGAGGTGGAGATGGATATCAAACAAGTGAGATTAGGGTTTCCTTGGCTTCTTGAAAATCTTCTAGGAGAGATGAGAGGGAGAGTGTACGTACGTGAGTATAGGGTTGGGATTTGGTTTTATTATTATTTTTTAAATGAACTTTTAATAAATGCACAAATGGTCCTTCATGTTTCCCAAGTCTCAAACTTGAGCAGGAAGTTACCAACGTAACTTTAGAAAATGACACACATGTCTTTCGTTTTGCCAAGTTAAGTAAGTTAACTCTGTATGTTTGTTCGTGTGTTACTAAATGTAATTAAGAGAAAGGGTTAATGGCATTAACCTGAAAATACGGGATGCCACATTATCCCTATATAGAAATCATTTTTGTCCCGATAATTGAGTAAACATGAGTTGTGTCGCTAAGTTTGATTGAGATTTTCCTAGTCTGTCAGAACTGGAAGTTATCAACATAACTTTATAAAATAACACACATGTCTTTCGCTTTGCCAAGTTAATCAAATTAACTCCGTATGTTAGTTCGTGTGTTACTAAATGTAATTAATAGAAAGGGTTAACGACGTTAACTTGAAAAAATGGGATGTCACATTATCCCTATGTTGAAAGAATTTTCGTCTCGAAAATTGAGTAAGCATGAGTTGTGTCGCTATGTTAAACCTCAAAAATCCACCTGCAATGTTTTACCTCAAAAATCCCGAAAGGGAGAGGATCACGAGAAAACTACATATAAATGAGAAAACTAAAAAACTTAAAAAAAAACATACCAATTTTTTCTTTCAATTTTTTTTCGAAAAATCGTTACTTTTTATGTACAATTTTTTTCCTAAAAAAACAAAAGTTGTCCTGCACATGTACATTATATACTTAGAGTTAGCTTTTGAGTTTAGTTTAGCTTCTAGGGTTAGGTTTTTTTGGAGGTTTAGAATTATGTTTTTGGGTGAGGGGGAGGGGGTTTGTTTATTTATTTATTTATTTATTTTTAGGGGGGTTGGTTTTCGGGGGGTGTGGGTAGGAGGTTTAGGTTTTGGGGTGGAGGGGTTAGGCTTTTGGTGGGAGGATGTGATGTGTTAAAAATGCAACATATAAATTTCATCAAATGAGGCATAAAACTAACCCTTTTTTAGTACTAATGTTGGAAAAAGTATGCTTTTGTCTTCCTTTTGTATTTTCAGGATTAAATGAGCTCAAATTAACAAAAGAAGCAAAAAGACATCAAAATCTAACATAAATACAAGAAAAGGAACAAGACGTGACATGCCCGACCCCACGACAGCATCTTCCGAAGCAAAACAAGAGATCAGAAGCCTGAACACGCCCCGTGCTCAGCCAGCACGGGGGCGTGCCCAAGTGTCAGCAGAAAAGACAAAGTGGTAGAAGCTTCTATTGCCCACCACGGGGCCGTGCTCAGCGGACACGGGGCCGTGGTCAACTATAAGATTCGCACAATCCAGCAAATCTGCATAGTACAAAGATTCTTCTGCACCACGGGGTCGTGCTCAGCGGACACGGGGGCGTGGTCAACTAAAAAGACAAAACTGCATTTAATGAAGAAAGAGAAGGATGTGGACACGGGGCCGTGGCCGAGCTTCTGTTCATCCTATAAATAGAAGTGCTTGGCTCAAGCTCAAACCATCCCTTGGCACACCACCTCTCTCACACTTCACCCACCACCCACCACCACCATAACACCATCATCCACCACCATCATCCATTGTCTATCGTAGAGTGTGTGAGTCGTCTCGGGATCCAAGATTGATCGTAAGAGTTCTTGACAATCAAGGCCATGTTTGTCTAAGTCTCTTACATCACTTGGTGAAGACAAAGTGTCTAGTGTAATACTTTTTATTTCTAATCTTTTGCACTTTTTATTTGGTTTTGTATTAATGACTTTAATAACTAGTTGCTTATGTTGAAGGTGATCTTTCCTTATCGTTTGTCCGTGGTGTCTTGGCATTATTTTACTGTCTATATAAAATAAAAGATTTTCACCACTCATATATTTCCACGGTCTATATGGAGGTATGTTGGCTACCTGGTCGGGGGTTAAGGGAACGGTTTGGTTAAGGTCTTGCCATTGTTCAGCGTTTAGAGGTCCTGCAATGGACCTGGGTCAAATTTAGTAGGACCTCCTTCAATACTTCACGGTATTGGATGGCGGGGGTCCAAACTCTTTGATCCCCTCATAAGTTAACTACTATTAATAATATAACCCGGCTATTTAGGACTGTATCCCTGCTGACTCAGACTACTTAGTCGAGGGTAACGTCACCTCCAAAAGAGGGGCCTACCATAATTTGCATTAATAACTTAATTAATTATCTTCCAATAATCCACCCTTTTAGGATTGTATCCTTGCTGACTCAAACTACTGGGGTGATGGTAACGTCACCTTTAAAAGAGGGGCCTACTACAATAACTAAGATAATCTCTTAATTATGTGCAAAAGTGCGGAAATAATCAAAGGTTACACTAGATACGAATCGGAACCAAGTGATTCATCTTGTCTATCTGTTTTTTCTTTTTTATTTTTATTTTCAGCATTTTAGTTAGTTTTTATTTTTCTTAGTTTAAAACATTTTTTCTAAACTTTTTATTTTGATTAGACGTTGAGGATAAACCGGTATTAAAAGCTCTTGTGTCCTTGGACGACCTCAGTATCTTGCCAACACTATACTACGCTCACGATGGGTGCACTTGCCCATATGTGTGTTTAGTGTTAGTAAAATATCGTGTTTTATAAATTTAAAACTTGGCTAAAAATAAGTGTTAAAGGGGCTAAAAATAAGTGTTTTGGCGCCGCTGCCGGGGACACAAGGATTTTAAGAAAGTTAGGAATCAACGGCCTAATCGTTTTTCTTATTTTTCATTATTTTTAGGATTTTTTTTTAGTTTTTCAGCTTCTGCAGAACGCAGCACGGGCCGTGCCCGCTGAACACGCCCCGTGCCCAATCATTGGAACTGACAATCCTGTTTTAAGTCAGACAGTAAGCTGAACACGGGGCCGTGCCCACTAAACACGACCCCGTGCCAAAGTTTCAGTTACTAAAAACAGAACCGTAAGATCCCAACGGTTGATAATTTCTGACACAAACATGAGTGATACTGATACTTTTTACTTTCGGCACTCTTATGGTACTATGTGGTGTCAATTATGTGGTGGTAACCATAAAGAATTAGAATGCTTTTTTCTAAATTATAAACCCCACTATATAGACCCATCATTTCCTAGTATCCTTAAGAGGGGCGAAAGTAAAAATAATCCCTATCTCTCCATCGAATGCGCCCAACCAGATATTCTAGGAGAAATGCTTCTCGATGAATTATTTCAACTAGAAGATCTAATTATTAATTGGTTAAAAGAACTTAGGGAAGACTTCAATAATCTTCTCCAAGACGATAACCAAGAAGAAAGGTTGGAAACGCATTCAAACAACTTCATTGTTTCCAATGATACTTCTAACTCTAGTAAGGACTTGAGTGATAGTCGTCCCTGTGTCGATTGTGCCGTGAAGGACTCCCCATCGACTTCGTTCGATGCATACATAGACCTGAGCGATTCGACATACACCTTCTTTAACGAGAGCCCGAAAAAGGGTTGGACTTGTCCACCTAAATATAGCATAGGAATCACCCTCACCGACAACCTCTTGCGTTCTCGTCTTAATCTATATCAATTAAGGTATCTTAGGCACTTTGGGGTTGTTCCATCCAGTAAGGAACCGCCCGATCTGGAAAAGTTCCTTAAAAATAGACGCACTTCATAAAACAGCCTTCCGACACGGGGCCGTGCCCAGGTCAACACGCCCCCGTGTCCACCAAAAGATTCCCTTCTGAATTTTGTCAGAATACGGACAAAACGTGTCAGGATCTTGCCTGCACACGGGGCCGTGTCCAGCACGCTGTCGTTTTCTATAAATGCAGCCAAGAACCCTGCACATTTGGACCATCCAGGGACAGAGATTTGAAAGGATTTTCTGACTTACCATCTTAGGTATGTTCTAAAAGAAGGTTCTTACAAGCATCTTGTCCTTTCCTCTTTTATCTATTGCCTTCTTCTTCATCTTTCTTGCACCAAGAACTCCATTAAAGCTTGATTTCAAGCTTTGTTGTGATGTTTATTGAATTTTTGTTCAAGAAATCTTGTTAAAAATAAGTTATACAACATTGTTTTAAGTTATTTCTGCTCAAAAAGCTTCATAAGTTAAGAAAATAATTTGAAACCCCAAGATTCCTTGTTCTAAAAATCTGCAGAAGGTTGAAAACGGGGCCGTGCTCATTGAGCACGGGGCCGTGCCCGTGGTCCTGTTTCATTAAAACAAACTGTATCTGGTTTGTTTTCGTAGAATGTCTAGCCAAAACAGCGGAACCTCTTCTGCACACTCAAGGAACAGTCAACGGGAAAGGAGGCCATCGATTGAAGCAACTCTCGTAAGATACGTAATGGCGCTACGTGAAGCACTTGACGAGATGACTTCAATGGAGGAGGTCCTCATTGACTGTATAAACTATCTCTCGGTGGGGTTGGAAAATAGTTTCCAGGAAATAAACCTCTTGCACCAGAGGTTAAACATTCTGGTAACACCTCCTGTGGAACCAGTCCTCCCTCAAGAAGATTGGAACCTCGCACTCGGAATCCAAAATCCTACCGGTTGGGACGACATTCCGGCGGAGCCTCCTCTTGAAGAACTCCAAGAAATTCCGGTGGAAGTTACACCTCCTCAACCCAATGCTCATGAGCCCGCTTTTCTTCTCCCCAGGGAGATCGAAGAGTGGCTCGCCGATGTATGAGGAGCCTATTACCGGAGGAAGAAGTTGTCAAGCCACTTTTAACCGAGAGATCTATCTTTTCGGAAATTTTGCTAGTAGAATAAATAGTAGGCTAGAAACTTCTGGGATTGGATTTCTTGTTTTTCTTTGACCTAACTAGCTAATATTCTAATTTTTAGGACTTTTATGTAATTCTCTCTATGATTAATGAATGATGGTTTTAGTTAAATTGGTGTTTGAATGGTGTTGAATGGAATAAAACACACTTGAGATGGCAAAGGATGCAAGGGAAACTTGAACCAGCACTCCATGCAGGAAAACAGAACCGTCCGACAAATTTCTTCGTTTACAGTAAGTTCGGCACAGGCCGTGTCCACCCAACACGGCCCCGTGCTGCACAGTCTGCAGAAAAAGACCCAGTTCAGGTAACTGGACACGGGCCGTGTTCACCCAACATGCCCCCGTGTCCAGACTTCTGTTTCTCTTGTTTTAATTTTGTTACTGGCACTTGAACACGGGGCCGTGCCCGGACAACATGGGGCCGTGTTCAGCGCCCAGTAACACAAAATTTTTGCTTTTTACACCTTTTTACGCATTCAATCAACCTAAAAACTTATTTTTGGGACACCTTGAGGACAATGTGTAATTTAAGTGTGGGGGGGATGCTAAAACCTTGAATCTTGCAAGTCCTAAATACAAGCCTTACACAAAACTCTATTGGAACCGCTAATCACCCCAAATTTTTTCAAAAATTTTCATTTTTTTTACTTGTCTAAGTTTAACTCGGGAAATTCAAGTTCTTAAAAAGGTTATATTTTTACAAATTTACAACCGATAGCGTCGTGATAAAAAGAACCAACATAAGAAAATTATGAAAAGGCATGACAAGCTTAGTTAAAATTTAATTATATATACTTGATCACATAAAAACTCATTCCAACAAAAGTGAGTTTTGAGCCTTTATTGAGCAAACACTTACATATCATTTGACTAAACGCTCACTTTCGTTTCTTGTGTGAATAGCCGCTTGGTTCTTACGACTCTAGAACTTGCCATGACGATACATTCCCGGTCCTTACCAACTTAAACCCGAGTAAGTAAATGATGGAGGCATTAGGACTAACCTTTTTTATTTCTACACCATTAATTTTTTTTTACCACCTACCCAAAATCCCCCTAGTTAGCCCCTTTGAGCCTAAACCTTTTCATTTCATAACCCAAACCAAACACCCTTTTTACCCACCAAAACCTTTTTCATTTTTAACCCTTTGTTTTAGTAACAAGTTCGGTTCTTCATATGACTTTTCCTAAAAAAAAATAAAAAAAAAATAAAAAAAATTATTATTGGTGTTGTTGATGAAGCAAAAGAAA
>JARYGA010054947.1:0-31131 GCA_030545235.1 Helianthus tuberosus
AAAAAACAAACCACAAAAGAACACCTTATAGCTTGGTGTTCGGATCAGAAGCTATGATTCCAGCTAAAATAGGAGTTGTGACTCAAAGAACACTCAACATGGATCTCGAAGCAAACAACAAAGAGACTGTTAAAAATATAAAACATCTATATTTTCCAATTCAATTCTCTCATATCTTTTCCTTTTTTGTCATGTGTTTTGTGAGGTTCGGTTAGGCTCTTTTCTTATCTTGGGCTGCTTCTGGTCATCTCATTGGGCTCGTCTCTAGGGTTCTCTCGCTTATATCTTTCCTTTGCTCCTCTGCTATTTCATCATCCCAAAGTAAAAAGGTTGCAGTGATCTTTGATGCTCTCTAGAACATTCCTCAAAAGCTGTTGCTTTCTCCCCTTGTTCGAGTCCATCACGTTGTGCTGCTGATCAAGATTTTGTGCAGACTCTTCGGTTGAAGACCTGCTACTGTTGACTGTTTGTAATCGGTGATTTACACCGTGTTTGTTACCTTTTTTTGGTTAAACGGTTGTACTTATAATTCTGGTTATAAAATAT
The DNA here is from genome assembly GCA_030545235.1 of Helianthus tuberosus. Lineage (NCBI taxonomy): Eukaryota > Viridiplantae > Streptophyta > Magnoliopsida > Asterales > Asteraceae > Helianthus > Helianthus tuberosus. The sequence goes on from JARYGA010054947.1 coordinate 547, forward strand.
TATCTCCTTTTCACATGGTATCAGAGCCATAATTGGCTCTCTGATACTCGTCTTCTTCCGCTGCTGCTGCTTAGTAATCGAACAAATCTGTTCGGATCTAGGGTTGTGGTTAAAGGTCTAAGGAATCTTGGTGGTACCTGTGAATCCGCCAATTCCTGATCATCCGCTTGAAGGTTATCTCTGATTGAAGGTTGGAACCCTAATTCGAGGGTTTGGGAACAGTTGTGGTTGGGGATTCTTTGGATCGCTGCTTTGGCTTGTGACCGGCTAAAAGACTGAAACCCTTCCTAGGGTTTCTTTTCGTGCTTCTGAAGGGGCTCTTGTTGGTCTCTGTTACCGAGCAAACCAACAAAGTTTTTTCACTAGTCTTCTTTGCCTTTAATCAGACTTATAACCCTAAGTGAAGGTTACAAGTGTGATTATCAGGAGTTAAACGCACCCACTGTGAGAGTGTTCTATCTCAGTTATTTATTTCTGTTTTTGTTTGTGTCCTGCATCACTGAGTCAGTGTGTCTAGGCATCCCCTATTTACCGAACTAGTCGGGTCGACACTTGATTGAGTCTTATCTGCTTAACTGTTGCATTTTTTTGGTTTGTGTGTCATAGCTCCCTGAATATTGTCTGCGGAGGCACCTTTTAAGTGATGAACCTCTGATTGGGCCTCTGTTCAGGCTTCGCTATCCTCTGTGTTTTATTTGCTTTGTCTGTGCCCTTATCTGTCTCTTGTTTGCCTGTTATTTCTACTATCTGCTCTTTCTCTGCCTACTTTCTAGGTAACTGGTTTTGACGGTGTTTGCAATATGTCTAGTGATGATTCTGTTATAACATCCCCTGGTGCTACCCTAGTTAGCAAAATAGATGCTGGTGATCCTCTGTTTCTTCACCCTAGTGACTCTGCCAATTTATCTATAGTCAGTGTAAAACTTAAAGGGTCAGAAAACTATAGGATCTGGTCCAATGCCATGTATCATGCCTTACAAGTGAAAAATAAGATAGGGTTTGTTGATGGTTCTTGCCTTAGGTCTAAAACTGATGAGGTCTTGGGTAGACAATGGGATAGATGCAACTCTATTGTTCTTACATGGATTCTTAATTCTGTGTCTGAGGAATTATATCTTGGCCTGGTTTATTCTAAAATTGCTTCTGATGTATGGAAAGACCCAAAAGAAACTTATGATAAGATAGATGGGTCTGTTGTGTTTAATCTATATCAAAAAAATCAACTCGTTTAGTCAAAATGGTATGCCTGTCTCTGAATATTATCATAAGTTGAACTGTATGTGGAAACAATTGGATCAATTACTTGCTTTACCTACCTGATCTTGTGATGCATCTAAACAGTTTAATGACTTTAAGCATCTTATAAAACTAATGCAATTCTTGATGGGTCTTGATAGTTCATACCAGTCTGTGAGAACAAATTTATTAACTTGAGAAACTCTTCCCTCTGTGAAAGATGCCTTTGCAGTCATCTCTAGAGAAGAGTGTCATTTACACTCAAAAAAAATTTCTGATAAAAACCCTAATGGTGCTGTTGGTTTTGCTGCTAGATTGAATCAAAGTGTTGATTTAAAGAAAAAAGGTGTAAAAACTCTTAATCCTAATCTCAAATGTTCTCATTGTAATAAAACTGGTCATACCATTGAGAAATGTTTTGAACTTGTTGGCTATCCTTCTTGGATGAAATCTAAAACAAGTGGGAACAAGGGTAACATGGTAAGTAATAATGTCACTACTGATACTACTGATTCATCTTCTGTTATGAGCTCTTTAACCAATGATCAGGTAGCTCAATTGCTTAGTATCTTGAATGATAAACCTAAGGGTGACACTCAGAGTAGTAACTTTGCTGGTATGTGTGCAAATTCTATATGTCTAAATAGCTTTGTCAATATTACATCCAAACCCACTTGTGATTTTAAACCTATCTATTGTTTTTCAAACTTTGTTAACAATGGGGAAAAGGTTGGATGGATAATTAACTCTGGTGCTAACCAGCATATGGTTATGACTGATGATTGTCTTCTTAATCAAAAGGATGTCACTGAATTCAACATCAAAGTTAAACACCCTAATGGCACAAGTGCTTTGGTAACTAAAATTGGTGATATAAAATTAAGTGACAAGGTCATTCTCTATGATGTGTTCGTTGTTCCCAATTAGTGTGTTAACTTAATCTCTGTTCATAAACTTGCTAGAGATTGTAAGCTTACTGTTTCTTTTGATGAACATAACTGTTATATTCAGGATTCTCATCTAAATAAAGTCCTGGTGACTGGTAATCAGTTTGATGGTCTATACTTCTATGGTAGTTCTTCTGTTTTGAATAAGGTGTGTAATGCTAGTTGTGATGTTAATCTCTGGCATGCTAGGTTAGGACATCCTGCTCAACCAGTTCTGCATGTTTTAAGGAATAAATTAAATATTAAAACTAGCTCTAAGTTAGCACCTTGTGAAACTTGTCATAGGGCTAAACAACATAGGGAACCGTTTCCCTTAAGTGACCACAAATTAAAATTATTAGGTAATCTGGTTCATCTAGACGTTTGGGGTCCCTATAGAGTTCCAAGTAGGGATGGTTTTAGATATTTTCTTACTATTGTGGACGACTTCACTAGATCTGTGTGGGTATATCTCATGAAGTCAAAGGATGAAGTTTTTTACTATATTAAAGGCTTTTATAATATGCAAAAAACTCAGTTTAGTAAACCTGTTAAAATATTCAGGAGTGACAACGGAACAGAATTCATTAATAAACAAATGAATAATTTCTCCTATGAAAATGGTATCTTACATCAAACTTCATGTGTTCATACCCCACAGCAAAATGGGGTCGTTGAAAGAAAACATAGACATCTATTAAATGTAGCTAGAACATTACTTTTTCAAGGAGGTTTTCCTCTCAAATTCTGGTCTGAATATGTTCTAACTGCTGCTTATCTGATTAATAGGACCCCTTCGTTTGTTTTAAATGGGAAGTCTCCGTATGAACTAGTGTTTGGTTTTGCCCCTGTTTTAAGTCAACTTAGGGTGGTAGGGTGTCTTTGTTTTAGCACTGTGTTAAATAACTCTGATAAATTTGACATACATGCTGAAAAATGTGTCATGATTGGATATTCAAATGAAAAAAAGGGGTATAAACTTTGGAGTCTTGATCAAAAATTGATGTTTTATTCTAGGGATGTCAGGTTCTATGAAACCGTCTTTCCTTTTAAATAAAAGAAAATGTCTATTGATCTTGATACTTTTTCTGAGGCTAATACCCTAAACTTTTTTTTTATTTATCCAATTTAAACTACACTCAAAACCCTAATGTTGACCAAACTCCCAATGATGAGGATATTCAAAGTAGCACCTCATCAGGACATGGGTCTGAGCAGTCAACTGATTCAGGTGCTACTTTAGGGATGGCTGATAATCAGAAACCCAATAGTGAAGAATCAGGACTAGACAGGGCTGAGCATGACACTGAATATGAGGACAACAACAATTATGAGGGAGGAATTTAGGATCAACCAAGCACTACTCTTAGGAGATCTTCTAGAAATATCAAATTTCCTTCTAAACTTGATGATTTTGTGGTAGATAGGAAGGTTAAATATGGTCTAGAAAGGGTCCTAAATTATGCTAACTTATCCCCTGAAGGGATGTGCTTTGCTGCTGTCCTTAACAAAAGTTGTGAACCAAAAAACTATTTTGAAGCTAAAACAGATAGTAACTGGGTTGATGCTATGAACTTAGAGATAGAAGCATTACATAAAAATGACACATGGGAAATTGTTGATTTACCTCCTAATAGAAAAGCTATTGGATGTAAGTGGGTATATAAGTTAAAGTACAAATCTAATGGTGAAATAGAAAGATATAAAGCTAGACTTGTTGCTAAAGGGTTTAGTCAAAAGGAAGGCATTGACTTCTTTGACACCTTCTCACCAGTCGTAAAAATGGTCACTATTAGATATGTTTTGTCCATAGCTGTCCACTTTGACTGGGAAATATTCCAACTTGATATTAATAATGCTTTCCTTTATGGTGAGCTCAATGAAGAAGTTTATATGTGTTTACCTGATGGTTATGATCAATCTAACGGGACTAACGTTTGTAGATTAAAAAAGTCCCTTTATAGCTTAAAACAAGCGCCTAGGATGTGGAACGAAAAACTCGTTTCCATTCTCCTTAATCTAGGTTTTGAACAAAGTAAGTGTGATCATTCCATGTTTACTATGACAAAAGATTCTAGTTTTATTATTCTTCTTGTCTACGTAGATGATATTATTATAATTGGTTGTTGTCCTAAACAGGTTAATGAAATCAAATTGTTACTAAAGTCCAAATTTTCAATAAAGGACTTAGGAAACCTACAATATTTTTTGGGTCTTAAAGTTGTTAAAAATACTGCTGGCTTATGCCTAACTCAAAGAAAATATTGCTTGGACTTGCTTGCTGAATTTGGTATGACTGGTTGTAAACCAGTTAGTTGCACCATGGAACCCAATCATGTTTTAAACCATTTGTGTGAAAAAGATAATCAACCTTTAACGAACATAACTGTTTATCAAAAACGGGTTGGAAAATTAATTTATCTTTCTCACACTAGATTGGATATTGCATATTTTTTACATTATCTCAGTCAGTTTATGCATTCTCCCACTCAAGCTCACTTTAAAATTGCGATAAGGCTGTTAAGATACCTAAAGGATGCCCCAGGCAAAGGAATTCTATTTGTAAAAGGGGACTCTTTGGAAATGAAGGCCTTCTCTGAATCAGATTGGGCTAAATGTTTAGGGACTCAAAGGTCTATTACTGGGTTCTGTGTTTTCTTAGGAAATAATCTAGTCTCATGGAAAAGTAAAAAGCAGTCCACCATTTCACGATCTTCTGCTGAAGCAGAGTATCGTTAGATGTGTGCTGCGACATGTGAAGCTATGTGGATTTCTAACTTATTAAAGGAATTGAAGGTCGATGTCAATCTGCCCATTCAGATATTTTATGATAACACGACTGCTATATCCATAGCAGCCAACCCCGTGTTTCATGAGCGCACAAAACACTTCGAAATAGATCTTTATTTTTTAAGAGAAAAAATCTCTAAAGGCATGTGTGCTGCAACATGTGAAGCTATGTGGATTTCTAACTTATTAAAGGAATTGAAGGTTGATGTCAATCTGCCCATTCAGATATTTTATGATAACACGGCTGCTATATCCATAGCAGCCAACTCCGTGTTTCATGAGCGCACAAAACACTTCGAAATAGATCTTTATTTTTTAAGAGAAAAAATCTCTAAAGGCATTATTCAAACGATGGGAATCAAAACAGAGGATCAAGCTGCGGATATTTTCACGAAAGGTCTGTCTACAGGTCCACATGAAAAGGTTTGTTCTCTCCTTAACATGTTTGATTGTTTCAAGTATTGAATTGAGAGGGGGTGTTAAAATATATAAAACATCTATATTTTCCAATTCAATTCTCTCATATCTTTTCCTTTTTTTGTCATGTGTTTTGTGAGGTTCGGTTGGGCTCTTTTCTTATCTTGGGCTGCTTCTTTGGGCTGCTGCTGGTCATCTCATTGGGCTCGTCTCTAGGGTTCTCTCACCTATATCTTTCCTCCGCTCCTCTGCTGTTTCATCATCCCAAAGTAAAAAGGTTGCAGTGATCTTTGATGCTCTCTAGAACGTTCCTCAAAAGCTATTCCTTTCTCCCCTTGTTCCAGTCCATCATGTTGTGCTGCTGATCAAGATTTTGTGCAGACTCTTCGGTTGAAGACCTACTACTGTTGATTGTTTGTAATCGGTGATTTACACCGTGTTTGTTACCTTTTTTTTGGTTAAACTGGTGTACTTATAGTTCTGGTTATAAAAGATTATCTCCTTTTTCACAGAGGCCATGTTGAACTTGCAACTCCTCGAAGAAATCCGTGACCAAGCCGCCCAACAAGAAGCCAAGTACAAGCAAAAAAATGGAAGCTTGTTACAACATGAGGGTAAAACACGAATGTTTCAAGCCAGGGGATCTCGTACTTCGAAACAATGAGGCCAGCAAAAAAGAAAACCAAGGAAAACTTGGCCCAAAGTGGGAAGGGCCATACACAATCCTTGAAGCTCACAAAGGTGGATCCTACAAACTGGCCGACGCGAAGGGTAAAAGGCTTCCCAGACACTGGAAAGGCAAAACCCTTAAAAGGTTCCATGTCTAGTCAAGAAAGTTTAGCTTGCACTTCAAGAGTTGTTCCATTTCCCTATTGTAAACAACAATATCTCTTGAATGAATGATGAAGTTTTTATCAAATTTGTCTTTCTATCCTACTATCAGGTTGAGAACCTAGCAAAAAACTCCATGGCAAGGGCCATGTAAGGGGATGAGCTCCCATGACACATCGCTTAATAGGTTCAAGGGTTGAATGGACCTATATAAGGGGTGAGTTCCTATATCAATACAACTCCATGAGACTTAGAAAATTTTTCAACAAACTTGTCTCATAGATGGGTTTGAACAGCCTACACCAAATGTTCTATAAACCTTAGAAAACGGTTTACAAAACAATTTTTTTAAGTAAAAAGGATAGACAACATGTGCCCTTTTATCTAGTGAAGCCTTGAAGCTAAAGTGACTGCAGCACTAAAACTTCTTAAGGAATATTAGATAAAGAGACACATAAAACAAATAAGACAAATTACCATCAACACATGAACAACGAAATTACGAAACTTTAAACATGCATAAACATAAAGGCCTTAGGGGCCATGCAATCTAAACATTGTTCAGAACAGCCATCAAGGCTAACCAACAAAGGAAACCATAAGGGTTTCATCAAACCTGTAAATTGTTAAAACAACCACCAGGGCTAACAACCATCAACAGAAACCTTAAGGGTCGCTGCAAAACCTAAATTGTTCAAAAGACATAATAACATAACATTGTTCAAGCTTGCTAAGATAGCTACGAATGGAATCAGAAAGTTTAATTTGCATCACCAGCACTAGAAGGCTTCGACACCCCAGCCCCATCATCCTTCGCCTTCTTTGCCTTTTTCTTCTTTCGACCCTCACTAGCCGCTTCAGAGGCTTCAAGGCTTCCTTCCTTCGAGGCTTCACCACTAGCAGACATGGTTTCTTCACTATCTCCCGAGCATGATCGTTTTTTAGTCAAGGACTCCAGCACTTTCTTGCAAACAACCTCATTCAGACCATGAGGTTTTAAACCCTGTAAAATAGAAAGTGGCTTGTCAAAACACTCGAAAACCTCGCCCACAAAAGGCCAAGTCATATGCTCCATGTCCCGAACAGAATCGTGAAAGACTTTAAGAGCCTGTGGTTGGAAGAGGGGATATTTGTCTTGTGGTTCACCAGCCTCGCAAGCTTTGTATTCGGCAACAAGGCCTTGATGCCTTCCATGAGCCAGCAACTTAGTATACACGGCACCCAAAACCTAGTTGAATTCAGAAGAATGAAGAAGGAAGGTAACCGCTTGCTGAAAGCCATGTTCAATCAACCACCTATTGTCAGCTTTCAACCTCTCCTGCTCCTCCAAAGAGGTTTTCTCTCGAGCTTTCAGAGCTTCCAACTCTTTCTTCAAACCCTCAACCTCCACCTCATGCCTTGATGTAACCTCGTGCATCTTCTTCACCCAAGCCTCCTCCTTTTTGACAAAACCATCAATCTCTTTTTTCATGGAAGCAATGGAAGTCTTCATTCTATTTTTCTTCTTCATGAGTTCCTCATATTCCTGCATCCCTTTATGAAAACGTGTAACACCCTCAGCCAACAGGGCAGAAAGGTTGCAAGAACTCAATATCAGCCTTGAAAGCATAGTATCACCCTCCAATTCAGCAATGGAATCCCTAATGGATTGAGGAGCAAAGTTGGCTAATACATCTGCACAAACGGCAGGATCCTTGAAACTGTCCCCAGCTTTCACACCCCAGTTAGGAACATAAACTTCATCAGCATTGGACCCTTCCAATCTTTCAACACCTTTGCCTGAGGAACCCTGGATAGCAGGCACAACACCCTTTTTTACCAACTTCTTCTTCTTTCCAGCAATTACCAACTCTTTCTCCTTCTCTTTCTCTACACCACCTTCAGAACCCTGCTCAACGGACATCTCAATGTCGTTACTGATATCAATGGCCTCTGAACCAGAGGGCTGATCAACACCTTTCAAGAAACGGCGGTTCGACCGACGCGTAGAAACCTTGGGAGCAGGGACTTTTGTGAAACCCTTAACGTTTCGAACGCTCACATAACCAGAACATTCGAACCTTTGCTCAGAACCTCTAGCAACTGCATCCTCACCCTCTGCAGCCTCAACATCCGTGAAAACAACGTCCGATGTGTCATTGCTTTTAACAAAATCCAACGCAGACATAACTACAAACATCAACGAAAAACAACAATAAGCAAATAATCAGAAAAAACATAAAAAGGGCAAAACAAACAAAAGTGCATACTCTGACCGTCCCACATAAGTACGGGATCCCAGTTTGATTTATCCCATAGCTTACTGATACCCAATAACACCAGTAAATGCTCAGGGAACTGTCGAACCCTCGAGGGACACTTTCGCATAGCAACAAGGAAACAACTATTCAGTTCAGATTCGGAAGGTTCAGGCTCGTTGAGAACAACCTCCGGTTGTCTCCAAACCATCTTAAAGGGAACAATCGAGTCAAAGACTCAGAAAAAATGATCTTTCCAGGCACCAAGAGTGGTAACCATGGAAGAAACTAGGCAGGTATCAACTTTAGTAGTTTCAAACGTAAACTAGTCACCATTCTTCGCCAAACGAAAGAATCGACGGAATGACAAAAGAGACGGATCAAACCCTAGGGACCGGCACAAAACCTCATAATGTAAAACCCTAGCCAATCCCTGAGGATGGATTTGGCCGAAAGACACACGATAATACTCTAACACATTCAACACAAAGTTAGAAAACGGATGACGTAGGTTCAAAAACTCAAAATGTCGACAGTACATAGAGTTGGTGCATACGTCTGTCGACTTCGTCTTGTATGGAGTCTTGTATTTGTATAGATAGATCAGGGCACGAAAAACGAGGAAATGTGAGTTTATAGGTAATTTCGCTTGAAATGACACATATGTCATTTCAAACGAAATTAACATGTTAATTCCGTTTGAGCTAATTCCGCATGGAATTAGATTCCGTTTGGGCAGTTTCAAACGAAATTACAAGCCTATAAATACCTTTTGTGCCTAGTCATTTGTAACGATTCTGATTCCGGTAGCGAAGCTCTGCCGAAGTGTCTACAGCATTGTAATCGATCTAATATCAATCAAAAGACAGTTTAAAGTGATATTCTAGCTGAATTGAACTTGATACGTCTATTTCCGCCTTTCGTATTGAGAAAAACTCTTCTGATCGACTCATTTGGGTCACAAAACGATCCTACAAGTGGTATCAGAGCTCAGGAGGAAGAGTTCTTACCAATTCAGCTGCAAATTCTGATTTCTTCACCTTCTTTTTCAAAATTAACAACTTTTCACGGTTAAAATCGGCTAATTTTCTCATATATTGTGCAAAAAAGTGTTTTAATGAATCCTTGAGAGAATTGGACTTAAATTCGATCTAAAATTGGTAAAATTTGATAATTTCGCTTGAAAACAGCTCGAGAATGATGACGTCAGTGGTATTTCGCCCGGAATTAGACATTTATTTCACTTGAAATAGCCTTATTCTGCATCAGAGTGTAATTCCGTTTGAAAATTTTCACACGAAATTAGTAATTTCGCTTCAAGTTGCTATTCCGTTTGAAAGGGAGTTGTTTCACACGAAATCAGGTAATTCCGTGTGAGATTGGGATTTCGTTTGAAAGTGTTGATTCCGTTTGAAAAGGCTTATTTCGTACCAAAAGGTTATTCCGCGTGAAACTTAATTCCGTTTGAGCATTCTGATTTTTGTGAAATTATAAAACCGAATCATGGAAGAGGAATTTTATAACGCATTTGCTACCCCGACTACTCCAGCATCTGTTACTCAGAACTTGACCATGGAAAATGAAACGGGCACCATGCAAAAACCACCAAAACTCATGAACATTGAGGAATATAAAGGATGGGAAGAACGATTTGAGAATTGGGTACAAGCTAATTACTTGGATGCTTGGGAGTGTGTTGAAACAAAGTATGTTAGACCGACCAATGATGATGAAGAGGAGATTGCTATTAAAGATCTAAGTGCTGATGATAGAAAGAAATATAAAAATGAAAAGATGATGATTAGTCTATTGCATCAAGCAGTTAAGGAAGATATCTTGGTTTTACTTCAACACAATGGAAGTGCATATTCAATCTGGAGAGCGTTAAAATCAAAGTTTGTTGGAAGTAAAGAAATGATCAAGAACAAAAAGTCACTTTTGAAGAAAGAATTCAATCTATTTCGGGGTCTGAGAACCGAGAGCACAAAGCAAATCATTGAAAGATATTGCAATTTGTTAGTCCAAATGAAGAGAGTGAGCATCACAAAAGATAATGAAGAGTTGGTAGAAAAGTTGGCTGATGCATTGCCACATGAAACTTGGGGCACATATCTCATGATGTTGAGAAACAAGAAAGATTTTAGCAATCTAACACTGAACAAGTTTATTGAAAAGCTTGAAGCTCAGGAAATGGAACAAAGGAAGATCTCAAGAATGAAAGATTTTGATGGTGAACAAGATATAGGTCTTTATTACAAAGGAGGTATCAGTGACAAGACCAATATGTCACCAAAGGTTGAGACTGCATTTAATGCTAAAAGTTCGTCTGAAGGTTCATCTAAAGGATCAAACAGCAAAACAAGTTTTTCTTCATATTCATCATTTGATCCAAACTTTTCAACAACAAAGAATGGAAAGAAGTTACAATGCAATATGGTATTAGATCTTGAAAATGGTCAAAATTACACTGAGGAGGTTGCAAAAAGTCACATGTCTTTGTTGGTAACTGTGCTAGAGTCATATGAAAGTTTAGTGGCAGGTCGTATCGGGAATCCTATGTTGACAAAAGAGGATTACGATCAAATCGATGCTGAAGAGATGGAATTGATGGATATAAAATGGTGTTTGGCGAGTGTGTTGAGAAGAGCTGAAAAGTTTAAACAAATTACGGGAAGAGATGATTTCCGTGATGCAAATGTTTCTACTTTAGGTTTTGATAAATCTAAAGTTACTTGTTTTCGTTGCAGGGAAAAATGACACTTCAAGAGGGAGTGCACAAACCGCGAAGCAAGTGGAGCTCAAAATCCGTTCAACAATAATGATTATTATCGGAAAGCAATTTATCATCAAGTTGCTCAACAGTTATGTCACACCCCCAAAATACCACTTGCAGAAAACACCGCGGGGCGTGTGACATACCAGGATCCTAGCCACCAATCACATTGAACTCATAACAATAATCAATTAAATCATCATTTATTAGAATAAAGCGTTCTAAAACATTATTTATAAATCAGCGGAAGCATAATACAATAGTTGCCAATTTCTAACTCAAGTGTATAAAAGCTGTTAAACTTGTCTTGTGATTCCTCGTAGTTGACCCATGACCACTCCAGCATCCCAGACAGCAAGATTCCAAATGATATAAGCCTATGGACCTGCAAGGCATGTAACAACGAATCAACAACAAAGTTGAGCGAGTTCACAGTTGGTTGTCCATTATAGAGTTGTTCCAAAAACCATAAGTTGTTTCAAAAACCATGAGTTCGTTGACAGCAAGATTCCAAATGATATAAGCCTATGGACCTGCAAGGCATGTAACAACGAATCAACAACAAAGTTGAGCGAGTTCACAGTTGGTTGTCCATTATAGAGTTGTTCCAAAAACCATAAGTTGTTTAAAAAACCATGAGTTCGTTTGTTAACCATAAGTTAACCAGTTTCCTTGTTTCCCAAACCATATCCATGACCAGTGGGGGCTTCCCCATGTGAACCACTAGACCGTTACCATATCGACAACTGACGAACAATAGTTGTGCCCTACGTCAATGTCTATCATCATTGACTAAGTGCCCAGATCCATTAGTACACGCCTGTCCGAACGGCACGGTGTGAGGCTTGTCAACCCTAATAGCGCTATCTACTAATGACCCGCTCGTCATTGGCCCGGCGATTAAGTCGATATAAAAATGAGGGACTTCATGATAGAGTTTTGTCTAGTAAGTTAAGGTTGTTGTCCTACCCAAGGAGGACGAACGTACGTATTCTACCCAAGGAGAATACGCATGATTTATATTGGAATCCTACCCATGGAGGATGGCGGTACATATCCTACCCAAGGAGGATATGTAGGTTCCGTTTTAATTTCTTTAACCCATTCCCAACCACCGGGAATCCCATGCCTTAGAAAGTGTGTGAACTCACCTTTGCTTTGCTCGGCAGATAATTTACTTGTGTTATGTTGGTCAACCATACCCTATTATGGTTACCAATATTTGTTAGGTTTGTTATGTAAGCATATCACGTAACAAGTTAACTCAAATTAACAGACCAACTACCAAAACACTAACCAATCCACCACCAAGGTTTACAATAAACACTAACATTTAGACATTTAAAAGAGAACATATTTAAATAACAAACACAGTGAGTATACTTTTCTTTTTAGAATTACACTAACAGTTATTATTATCAATCACACATCAACAACCGATCATTTATAAACATCATTCCAACAATCGACCCGTTCCAACTCAGTTTGTTGCACAAAGTCCTAATTCACACTTTAATTTCATTCATACTACATCTACAGATATGCACATAACTAGGAAGCACAAAGATTGCAAGGCAATTCAATGTTAAATGCACACTAACCGAGGACATACGTACGATGCCTCTATTAACTGCTTCGCGTCGGACCCGAGTCGTAATCAGCACCGCAGCTTCACCGCTACTGTCGATGGGGCTCCTCTGCTGTTATTTCAGCCGCATAACACCACAGCTCTGTCAAAAATAATTTGCTCGATAGTTTCAGGTCTGGTCTATCACCTCTGCGTCCCTCCATCGCTACCATTCAAATAACCACCACCACAACCACTGCCCTACAGAACCACCGTCACTTATTAGCATTATCATCGGAACAAAATAAAAAACGTCACCGGTAACTCATCGGAACAAATTATATTACTGCCGCCACCGTCACCATCATCTTCGACACCATCATCGTATTGGCATCATCACGAATCACTTCACCTGAGTTATGAAGGGGAGAAAAAACGAGGGTGTGGGGGTGTGGCTGGAGAACAGACGGTCACCACCGCCGCCGCTACTGAAACTGGTCACCGGCCGTCACCGGTGTGGTTGCCGGCTCTGCTGATTTCGTCGTTGTCGGCCAGTCGCGAGGTAGAAAGGGGTCATGGGTGTGTGAATGTGAAAGAGGGAGAAGGGTTTAGATGGTTGTGGTGTGCGGCTGATGAATTTCTTCTCTTTAGGGTTTTATGTTTTTTTAAAGAAAATATGAGGGGTGAGGTTTCATAAGGTAAATATATAGTCTAAGGTTTTAGGGTGTGATTAAGTTAGGTTGGGCCGCGTATATGGACCCGTAAAATATTATGCGTCTCGTTTGAATGAACTGAACCGTTTAATTAGCAACTAACTATAACAGTAATATATATATCTATACTACTTTAATAAGCATATAGGAAGGGCAAGAATGGTCATTTGCCATTGTACAATCATTTTAAGCACATTATACAACCTTTAAAGCACAAAGGTGTTGAAAAATCCATTCAACACGCGGACCTGCTCATATAAACTAACCGGATGCATTTGACCCGTTTTAATCAAATGGATCCAATATATACTTTCTTTCACTAAATCTAAATCCTAATTTCATTTCATTACAATCCGCCCCCATCCTTCTTCTCTCTCTCTCTCACCAGACGCGGTGTCTGCATGCGACGGATTTCACCGGCGATTTCACTAGATCCGCCCCCATCCTTCTTCTCAGGTACCATATTTTTAACGTTATCGGCATTTTTTGTAAAATTTAAGGGTTTCTTTCTCCGGTGGAAAAAAGATCCAGGTACTTTTTTTTGGCCAAATGTTTTCTTAGATCTATCGTACCACCGTCGACTTAGAGGTTGTTTTGTTTGTTCTGTTATAGATGAAGATGGAGCGGTGGAGATACCGTCGACTTAGATCTACCTTACCACCGTCGACCCAGGTAATTTTTTCTGCTGAAATTTTTCTCAGATCTACCGTCATTTTTTGAGGATTTATGATGAATATTGACATATCTGAGGTTACACGACTAAGGAATATGAGAACCATAACTTTGCAGATCTGAGTTCTTAGAGGAATATTGACAGCCCGTATCTGGTATGTTTGTAGCTGATTATGTTTGTTACAGATCTGGTATGTTTGTAGCTGATTTACATGCTTATGTTACTGATTATGTTTGTTACAGATCTGGTATGTTTGTAGCTGATTATGTTTGTTATAGATCTAATGTTAGTGATAAGATTCAGTTTTGCTTTTACATTGCCGGTGGGTGGTAAAGGAGTTGTGTACTCCGGATTTTGTGTTCTTAATCTGTCTGAACTGAAAGTGTTTGAGGATGTGATGCAAAAGCTGAGCTTGTGTTCTTAATCTGTCTGAACTGAAAGTGTTGAGTCTATGATGCATAAGTGATGTGTGTAAAATGCAACATATAAATTACATCAAATGAGGCATAAAACTAACCCTTTTTAAGTACTAATATTGGAAAAAGAGTGTTTTTGTCTTCCTTTTGTATTTTCAGGATTAAATGAGCTCAAAAACGCAAAAGAAGCAAAAAGACAGCTAAATCAAACATAAATACAAGAAAAGGAACATTAGTGGACTGCCCGACCCCTCAACGGCACCTTCCAAAGCAAAGTAGAGAAATCAGAAGACTGAACACGCCCCGTGCTCAGCCAGCACGGGGCCGTGCCCAAGAAGCAGCAGAAAAGACAAATCTATAGAAGCTTCTATTGCCCATCACGGGGCCGTGCCCAGCGGACACGGGGGCGTGTCGAAAGTACAGCAGGCGCATTTATTGTAATTGCGAATTACAATTAATGAGGAGATAGATTGTCAGACGGACACGGGGCCGTGCCCAGCGGACACGGGGCCGTGTCCAGCTCTCTGTTCAGCCTATAAATAGGAGTGCTTGGATTCATTTCATCTCATCCCTTGGCACACCACCTCTCTCACACTTCATCCACCACCCACCACCATCACAACACCATCATCCACCACCATCATCCATTGTCCATCGTAGAGTGTGTGAGTCGTCTCGGGATCCAAGATTGATCGTAAGAGTTCTTGACAATCAAGGCCATGTTTGCCTAAGTCTCTTACATCACTTGGTGAAGACAAAGTGTCTAGTATAATACTTTTTATTTCTAATCTTTTGCACTTTTTATTTGGTTTTGTATTAATGACTTTAATAACTAGTTACTTATGTTGAAGGTGATCTTTCCTTATCGTTTGTCCGTGGTGTCTTGGCATTATTTTACTGTCTATATAAAATAAAGGATTTTCACCATTCATATCTCCACGGTCTATATGGAGGTATGTTGGCTACCTGGTAGGGGGTTAAGGGAACGGTTTGGTAAAGGTCTTGCCATTGTTCAGCGTTTAGAGGTCCTGCAATGGACCTGGGTCAAATTTAGTAGGACCTCCTTCAATACTTCACGGTATTGGATGGCGGGGGTCCAAACTCTTTGATCCCCTCATAAGTTAACTACTATTAATACTATAACCCGGCTATTTAGGACTGTACCCCTGCTGACTCAGACTACTTAGCCGAGGGTAACGTCACCGCCAAAAGCGGGGCCTACCACAATACTGCATTAATAACTTAATTCATTATCTTCCAATAATCCACCCTTTTAGGATTGTATCCCTGCTGACTCAAACTACTGGGGTGAGGGTAACGTCACCTTCAAAAGAGGGGCCTACTACAATAACTAAGATAATCTCTTAATTATGTGCAAAAGTGCGGAAATAATCAAAGGTTATACTAGATACGAGTCGGAACCAAGTGATTCATCTTGTCTATCTGTTTTTCTTTTATTTTTATTTTCAGCATTTTAGTTAGTTTTTATTTTTCTTAGCTTAAAACATTTTTCTAAACTTTTTGTTTTGATTAGACGTTGAGGATAAACCGGTACTAAAAGCTCTTGTGTCCTTGGACGACCTCGGTATCTTACCAACGCTATACTACACTCAACGATGGGTGCACTTGCCCATATGTGTGTTTAGTGTTAGTGAAATATCGTGTTTTATAAATTTAAAACTTGGCTAAAATAAGTGTTAAAAAGGGCTTAAAGTATACACCTAATATATATAACACTTTATCGCACATCAAGTTTTTGGCGCCGTTGCCGGGGACACAAGGATTTTAAGATAGTTAGGAATCAACGGCCTAATCTTCTTTTATTTTTTTTTATTTTTTTTAGGATTTTTTCTTAGTTTTTTCAGCTTCTGCAGAGCTCAGCACGGGCCGTGCCCGGTCAGACACGGGCCGTGCCCAGCAACATCACTGGCAGTTTTTATTTTCTGAGTTACAGAGAGCTGAAGACGGGGCCGTGTCGGTGCAACACGGGGTCGTGTCCAACTCCCAGTAACTGGGAATCCAGAAAACAATAACTGTATCTCTGACCACGGGCCGTGTTCACTGAGCACGGGGCCGTGGCGAACTTTCTGACCAACGTTCTTTTCTGTTTTTATTGCAGGACTTGGAACCCAGGTGCCACATTTGACCCTCCTACGTAGTGCATGAGCTCCAGTTCTAGTAGAGACATAAAAGAACCCTTAGAAGAACCCGAACGCTTTCTCAGAAAAAGACTTAAAGCTAAAAATCAAGAGAAAGCTTCGGGGGACCCAATTCCAATGGCGGACCAACGTACCCTCATGGATTACCTACGGCCTACCGTAGGCAATCTCGGCGCCGCTATCAATGCACCAAATGTCGAGGCCAACAACTTCGAACTTCGGCCGCATTTGATACAAATGCTCCAAAACTCCGCAACCTTCCACGGGCTTGCGGACGAGGATCCCCATCTACATATTACTAACTTCTTAGAAATATGTGATACCTTTCGGATCAATGGAGCATCAAATGACGCCATCCGCCTTCGAATGTTTCCTTTTTCACTAAAAGACCGAGCTAAGGCTTGGCTTAACACCCTCCCAGTTGGATCGGTAAACACCTGGGATGAACTCGCCCAAAAGTTTTTGTATAAGTATTTCCCTCCTGCTAAAACGGCTAAATTAATGACTGAAATTAATACATACTCACAAGAGGATGGGGAATCCTTATATGAAACTTGGGAAAGGTTCAAGGAGCTTCTAAGAAAGTGTCCTCACCACGGTCTAGCGGTATGGCAACAAGTATCCACTTTCTACAATGGATTGTTGCCACACACAAGACAAACACTTGATTCAAGCTCCGAGGGACTTTTAGGTAATCGTCGCCCAAATGAAATATATAACCAAATTGAGGAAATTGCTCAAACCAATTTTCAATGGCACACTCCCCGAGGTAATAAATCTATTGCCCCGGGCGCCCATAAGGTTGATGAAAGCACCTCTTTACAAGCCCAAATCGAGGCCCTCTCTTCAAAAATCAAAAAGCTAGAAATGACAAAAACGGCCTCGGTTATGGCTTGTGAAGGGTGTGGTGGGTTACATGAAAATTGGAGTTGTATGAAAGAATTAGATGAACAAACAGAAACGGTAAACTACATTGATAATAGACCTAGGCCGTCAGGTCCTCCAACGGGCACCTACAACCAAGGATGGCGTAACCACCCAAATCTTGGTTGGAGAGATCCCGGCAATAGTAGTAACCAACAAAACCAACGAACTAATTTTCAACAACCACAAAATTTCTCTCAACAACAAGGTGGAAGAGAAAGGCTTGAAGATACTGTATCTCGCCTCATCTCTGACACTGAAAAGAAAAACTCGGATCGATTTCAACAATTGGAATCGAATTTTAGAAATCAACAAGCTAGCATTCAAAACGTTGAAAAACAATTAAATCAACTAGCTCAAAATTTCTCCGAGAGACCACAAGGCGCGTTACCTAATAATACCGAAACCAACCCGAAGGCACAAGTACATCTCATCACATTAAGAAACCGAACCGTGGGTCCCGAGGATGCTCCATTGCCGCCAAATGAAAGGAGCCATTCTAGCCAGCCGGTGACTCCTCCTGCGCCAGAAAAGGCTTCTCTACCAACTCAAGAGCCCACAAAGACTCCTCCAATTCCGTACCCCGGTAGGTTAAATCGTCAGAAGACCAATGAGCAATTCGCTAAATTCGAAAATTTACTAAAACAATTGCATGTTAATATTCCTTTTATTGAGGTCCTAACCCAAATGCCTAAATACACAAAATTTATGAGGGATTTCCTCACAAACAAAAGGAAAATTGAATCATTGCAATTAGTTAATTTAGGCGAAGAATGCTCCGCCTTAGTGCTCAACAAACTTCCACAAAAGAAAATCGATCCCGGAAGCTTCACAATTCCTTGCTCGATTGGGGAATCTCCCGTTCGTAATGCATTAGCCGATCTGGGGGCTAGCATTAACCTCATGCCCACATCAATGTTCAAACGACTCGGCCTAGGAATAACAAGCCCTACAAAGATGAGCATACAACTCGCCGACAGATCCGTCAAATTTCCACAAGGTGTTGCTGAGAATTTGTTGGTAAAAGTTGACAACTTCGTTTTCCCAACCGACTTTGTCATCCTAGACATGGAAGAAGACACCGATGTCCCTCTCATCCTCAGGAGGCCATTTCTAGCCACCGCCCAAGCGGTGGTAGACATGAATGACGGAACATTAACATTGAAGTTTGGGGATGAGGAGGTGAAGTTTGAATGTGGAAAAAGAATTGAGGACGAAGACCCGGTCAACTACATGCAGGTCATAGACTCAAGCTTGGATGATGCTCTCCGACGGTGTAACATGGGATGCAATACATCCCACTTGGGTGACATATGACTGGCTTTGGGTCTAGCCAAGGACCCTTATAAACGTGGCGCACCACGGAGGCATTCCGCGGAACTATCCTTAGTTTAATTTAGATTAATTTTTATGTTTTCTAGTTTTAATTTTCAGGAATAAAACACACTCATGGTGGTAAAGGATGAAAAGGGGAACGGGAAAAATGAACCCATGCACAAGAACAAGGCAACCCGACAATTCTCCCCATTTCAGAAGGTTCAACACGGGCCGTGCCCAACCAACACGGCCCCGTGCTGAGCACCCTGCAGAAAACGCCCAGTTCAGGTAACTGGACACGGGCCGTGTTCACCCAACACGCCCCCGTGTCCAGGCTTCTGTTTCTCTTGTTTTAATTCTGTTACTGGCACTTGAACACGGGGCCGTGCCCGGACAACACGGGGCCGTGTTCAGTGCCCAGTAACACAAATTTTTGCTTTTTAAACACTATTTTACACATCTAATCAACCTAAAAATTTATTTTTGGGACACATTGAGGACAATGTGTAATTTAAGTGTGGGGGGATGCTAAAACCTTGAATTTTGCAAGTCCTAAATACAAGCCTTACACAAAACTCTATTGGAACCGCTAATCACCCGAAATTTTTTTCAAAAATTTCAATTTTTTTACTTGTCTAGGTTTAATTCGGAAAATTCAAGTTCTCAAAAAGGTTATATTTTTACAAATTTACAACCGATAGCGTAGTGATAAAAAGAACCAACATAAGAAAATTATGAAAAGGCATGGCAAACTTATTAAAAATTTGATTATATATACTTGATCACATGAAAACCCATTCCCACAAAAGTGAGTTTTGAGCCTTTATTGAGCACACAATTACATATCATTTGACTAAATGCTCATTTTTCGTTTCTTGTGTGAATAGCCGCTTGGTTCTTACGACTCTAGAACTTGCCATGACAATACATTCCCGGTCCTTATCAACTTAAACCCGAGTAAGTAAATGATGGAGGCATTAGGACTAACCCTTTTTTTTTATTTCTACACCATTATTTTTCTTTTTCTTTTACCACCTACCCAAAAATCCCCCTAGTTAGCCCCTTTGAGCCTAAACCTTTTCGTTTCATCACCCAAACAAAAACCCTTTTACCCACCAAAACCTTTTTCATTTTTAACCTTTTATTTTAGTAACAAGTTCGGTTCTTCGTAAAAAAAAAAAAAATGTGTGATAATGATGAAGCAAAAAGAAAATAAACAAACAAGTTAATCAAAAATAACTTAGTTTGAATAAAAGCTTCATCAAAAAAAAAAAAAAAACCGACACTTGTTACGCTTTTAGCCCTTTTTCTACTAACCACTAACCCAACCACCTACCTTTAACCCTAGCCTAACCCTTAACCCACAAAGTCCTCTTGATATCTACAAAGGTATAAAAGTTAAAAAGGAGGAGGATTGATTTCTTGGCAAGCCTATGGTAGGAATAAGTTCCATGCCGCTCTCGAGTGATTCACTAAAAATACACCTTCGGCCGAGTGTGAGTGATTTCCCCGTGAGGTATGTGAACTTGTATATAAATAAAATTTTAAAAAGGCATGTTATGCCCAAATAAGTAATTTCTTTTATGAAAAGTTCTAAATAAATCATTACGAATAGGAGTGTAAATAAATAAAAATAAAACCCAAAAAGATCTTGGAAATCCCGACACTCTACGACAAGCCCAAAACCTTCTCTTCTACCTATTCCATTTGGGAGTGTAAGCCACATATTAAAGAGTTTTGCTTGAGGACAAGCAAAAGTTCAAGTGTGGGGGTATTTGATGTGTGTAAAATGCAACATATAAATTACATCAAATGAGGCATAAAACTAACCCTTTTTAAGTACTAATATTGGAAAAAGAGTGTTTTTGTCTTCCTTTTGTATTTTCAGGATTAAATGAGCTCAAAAACGCAAAATAAGCAAAAAGACAGCTAAATCCAACATAAATACAAGAAAAGGAACATTAGTGGACTGCCCGACCCCTCAACGGCACCTTCCAAAGCAAAGTAGAGAAATCAGAAGACTGAACACGCCCCGTGCTCAGCCAGCACGGGGCCGTGCCCAAGAAGCAGCAGAAAAGACAAATCTATAAAAGCTTCTATTGCCCATCACGGGGCCGTGCCCAGCGGACACGGGGGCGTGTCGAAAGTACAGCAAGCGCATTTATTGTAATTGCGAATTACAATTAATGAGGAGAGAGATTGTCAGACGGACACGGGGCCGTGCCCAGCGGACACGGGGCCGTGCCCAGCGGACACGGGGCCGTGTCCAGCTCTCTGTTCAGCCTATAAATAGGAGTGCTTGGATTCATTTCATCTCATCCCTTGGCACACCACCTCTCTCACACTTCATCCACCACCCACCACCATCACAACACCATCATCCACCACCATCATCCATTGTCCATCGTAGAGTGTGTGAGTCGTCTCGGGATCCAAGATTGATCGTAAGAGTTCTTGACAATCAAGGCCATGTTTGCCTAAGTCTCTTACATCACTTGGTGAAGAGAAAGTGTCTAGTATAATACTTTTTATTTCTAATCTTTTGCACTTTTTATTTGGTTTTGTATTAATGACTTTAATAACTAGTTACTTATGTTGAAGGTGATCTTTCCTTATCGTTTGTCCGTGGTGTCTTGGCATTATTTTACTGTCTATATAAAATAAAGGATTTTCACCATTCATATCTCCACGGTCTATATGGAGGTATGTTGGCTACCTGGTAGGGGGTTAAGGGAACGGTTTGGTAAAGGTCTTGCCATTGTTCAGCGTTTAGAGGTCCTGCAATGGACCTGGGTCAAATTTAGTAGGACCTCCTTCAATACTTCACGGTATTGGATGGCGGGGGTCCAAACTCTTTGATCCCCTCATAAGTTAACTACTATTAATACTATAACCCGGCTATTTAGGACTGTATCCCTGCTGACTCAGACTACTTAGCCGAGGGTAATGTCACCGCCAAAAGTGGGGCCTACCACAATACTGCATTAATAACTTAATTCAATATCTTCCAATAATCCACCCTTTTAGGATTGTATCCCTGCTGACTCAAACTACTGGGGTGAGGGTAACGTCACCTTCAAAAGAGGGGCCTACTACAATAACTAAGATAATCTCTTAATTATGTGCAAAAGTGCGGAAATAATCAAAGGTTATACTAGATACGAGTCGGAACCAAGTGATTCATCTTGTCTATCTATTTTTCTTTTATTTTTATTTTCAGCATTTTAGTTAGTTTTTATTTTTCTTAGCTTAAAACATTTTTCTAAACTTTTTGTTTTGATTAGACGTTGAGGATAAACCGGTACTAAAAGCTCTTGTGTCCTTGGACGACCTCGGTATCTTACCAACGCTATACTACACTCAACGATGGGTGCACTTGCCCATATGTGTGTTTAGTGTTAGTGAAATATCGTGTTTTATAAATTTAAAACTTGGCTAAAATAAGTGTTAAAAAGGGCTTAAAATATACACCTAATATATATAACACTTTATCGCACATCAATAAGCTGAGCTTGTGTTCTTAATATGTCTGAACTGACAGTGTTGAGGCTATGATGCATAAGCTGAGCCTGTGAGGTTACATATGTGTTCCTTGTGCTTTAAACACTTGTACATCATGCTTTAAAGGTTGTTTAAGTTTTGTGGCAAATTTCTCTTGTACATCATGCTTTAAAGCGAGGTTACATAACACAATAGACTGTGATGATGATTGTATTTTGAGGGTACATAGAAGATCCGAGTAGCATCTTGGCGGGGCAATATCCAGGTTGCATAGTTCTCACTCTCCAACCGTGTGTTGCAGCCATGGCTTTACCCGTAGTTGTGTTCATCTCTCAATTACATGTCTGAGTCTTCCAGATGTTTTGATAAGCAAATGAGCAGGTGGTGTATCGAAATCAATCGGCTATAGTTTGATGTTTATTGTGATATTTTGCTTACACAACATATATTGAACCGATTTGGAGTTGCTAGGGTTTCAGTATGAAAGCAAAACAGAGAACAAATAGAGTATTTTAGTCTGAGTGAAAGAAAGTATATATTGGATCCATTTGAGTAAAACGGGTCAAAGAGATCCGGTTAGTTTATGTGAGCTGCTCCGCGTATTGAAGGATTTTTCAACACCTTTATGCTTTAAGGGTTGTATAATGTGCTTAAAATGATTGTAGCTGATTATGTTTGTTACAGATCTGGTATGTTTGTAGCTGATTTACATGCTTATGTTACTGATTATGTTTGTTACAGATCTGGTATGTTTGTAGCTGATTATGTTTGTTATAGATCTAATGTTACTGATAAGATTCAGTTTTGCTTTTACAGTTGCCGGTGGGTGGTAAAGGAGTTGTGTACTCCAGATTTTGTGTACTCCAGATTCATTTGACAAAGGAGTTGTGTACTCCGGATTTTGTGTTCTTAATCTGTCTGAACTGAAAGTGTTTGAGGCTGTGATGCAAAAGCTGAGCTTGTGTTCTTAATCTGTCTGAACTGAAAGTGTTGAGTCTATGATGCATAAGCTGAGCTTGTGTTCTTAATATGTCTGAACTGAAAGTGTTGAGGCTATGATGCATAAGCTGAGCCTGTGAGGTGACATATGTGTTTCTTGTATGGGGTTCAGTATGAAAGCAAAACAGAGAACAAATAGAGTATTTAGTCTGAGTGAAAGGATTCGGTTTGGCAGGAATTTTCTTTTTGGGACTTTCAGGCCAAGAAGAATCTGCAGTTGATGAGACTGAGATATTGTTGTGCTCCAAAAGCACGTGAGTTAAGCTGCCCTTCTAATTTCTTATTTATTAAACCGAAATGTTTGTTTTGCTTGTGAAAAACAGAGGGTTCTTCATGTTTGTATTGCTTTGAAAAAACAGAATGTGTTTATTGGTCATTTGATTTTTGGTTTGATTCGATGATAATCAGTTATTTTGGTATTTTGGGTTCTTCATGTTTGTTTTGCTTGTGAAAAAACAGAGGGTTCTTCATGTTTGTTTTGCTTTGAAAAAACAGAGGCTGTGATGCAAAAGCTGAGCTTGTGTTCTTAATCTGTCTGAACTGAAAGTGTTGAGTCTATGATGCATAAGCTGAGCTTGTGTTCTTAATATGTCAGAACTGAAAGTGTTGAGGCTATGATGCATAAGCTGAGCCTGTGAGGTTACATATGTGTTCCTAGTGCTTTAAACACTTGTACATCATGCTTTAAAGGTTGTTTAAGTTTTGTGGCAAATTTCTCTTGTACATCATGCTTTAAAGCGAGGTTACATAACACAATAGACTGTGATGATGATTGTATTTTGAGGGTACATAGAAGATCCGAGTAGCATCTTGGCGGGGCAATATCCAGGTTGCATAGTTCTCACTCTCCAACCGTGTGTTGCAGCCATGGCTTTACCCGTAGTTGTGTTCATCTCTCAATTACATGTCTGAGTCTTCCAGATGTTTTGATAAGCAAATGAGCAGGTGGTGTATCGAAATCAATCGGCTATAGTTTGATGTTTATTGTGATATTTTGCTTACACAACATATATTGAACCGATTTGGAGTTGCTAGGGTTTCAGTATGAAAGCAAAACAGAGAACAAATAGAGTATTTTAGTCTGAGTGAAAGAAAGTATGTATTGGATCCATTTGAGTAAAACGGGTCAAAGAGATCCGGTTAGTTTATGTGAGCTGCTCCGCGTATTGAAGGATTTTTCAACACCTTTATGCTTTAAGGGTTGTATAATGTGCTTAAAATGATTGTAGCTGATTATGTTTGTTACAGATCTGGTATGTTTGTAGCTGATTTACATGCTTATGTTACTGATTATGTTTGTTACAGATCTGGTATGTTTGTA
Organism: Helianthus tuberosus; assembly: GCA_030545235.1. Lineage (NCBI taxonomy): Eukaryota > Viridiplantae > Streptophyta > Magnoliopsida > Asterales > Asteraceae > Helianthus > Helianthus tuberosus. The sequence goes on from JARYGA010054947.1 coordinate 25,347, forward strand.
GCTGATTATGTTTGTTATAGATCTAATGTTACTGATAAGATTCAGTTTTGCTTTTACAGTTGCCGGTGGGTGGTAAAGGAGTTGTGTACTCCAGATTTTGTGTACTCCGGATTCATTTGACAAAGGAGTTGTGTACTCCGGATTTTGTGTTCTTAATCTGTCTGAACTGAAAGTGTTTGAGGCTGTGATGCAAAAGCTGAGCTTGTGTTCTTAATCTGTCTGAACTGAAAGTGTTGAGTCTATGATGCATAAGCTGAGCTTGTGTTCTTAATATGTCTGAACTGAAAGTGTTGAGGCTATGATGCATAAGCTGAGCCTGTGAGGTGACATACGTGTTTCTTGTATGGGGTTCAGTATGAAAGCAAAACAGAGAACAAATAGAGTATTTAGTCTGAGTGAAAGGATTCGGTTTGGCAGGAATTTTCTTTTTGGGACTTTCAGGCCAAGAAGAATCTGCAGTTGATGAGACTGAGATATTGTTGTGCTGCAAAAGCACGTGAGTTAAGCTGCCCTTCTAATTTCTTATTTATTAAACCGAAATGTTTGTTTTGCTTGTGAAAAACAGAGGGTTCTTCATGTTTGTTTTGCTTTGAAAAAACAGAATGTGTTTATTGGTCATTTGATTTTTGGTTTGATTCGATGATAATCAGTTATTTGGGTATTTTGGGTTCTTCATGTTTGTTTTGCTTGTGAAAAAACAGAGGGTTCTTCATGTTTGTTTTGCTTTGAAAAAACAGAGGCTGTGATGCAAAAGCTGAGCTTGTGTTCTTAATCTGTCTGAACTGAAAGTGTTGAGTCTATGATGCATAAGCTGAGCTTGTGTTCTTAATATGTCAGAACTGAAAGTGTTGAGGCTATGATGCATAAGCTGAGCCTGTGAGGTTACATATGTGTTCCTTGTGCTTTAAACACTTGTACATCATGCTTTAAAGGTTGTTTAAGTTTTGTGGCAAATTACTCTTGTACATCATGCTTTAAAGCGAGGTTACATAACACAATAGACTGTGATGATGATTGTATTTTGAGGGTACATAGAAGATCCGAGTAGCATCTTGGCGGGGCAATATCCAGGTTGCATAGTTCTCACTCTCCAACCGTGTGTTGCAGCCATGGCTTTACCCGTAGTTGTGTTCATCTCTCAATTACATGTCTGAGTCTTCCAGATGTTTTGATAAGCAAATGAGCAGGTGGTGTATCGAAATCAATCGGCTATAGTTTGATGTTTATTGTGATATTTTGCTTACACAACATATATTGAACCGATTTGGAGTTGCTAGGGTTTCAGTATGAAAGCAAAACAGAGAACAAATAGAGTATTTTAGTCTGAGTGAAAGAAAGTATATATTGGATCCATTTGAGTAAAACGGGTCAAAGAGATCCGGTTAGTTTATGTGAGCTGCTCCGCGTATTGAAGGATTTTTCAACACCTTTATGCTTTAAGGGTTGTATAATGTGCTTAAAATGATTGTAGCTGATTATGTTTGTTACAGATCTGGTATGTTTGTAGCTGATTTACATGCTTATGTTACTGATTATGTTTGTTACAGATCTGGTATGTTTGTAGCTGATTATGTTTGTTATAGATCTAATGTTACTGATAAGATTCAGTTTTGCTTTTACAGTTGCCGGTGGGTGGTAAAGGAGTTGTGTACTCCAGATTTTGTGTACTCCGGATTCATTTGACAAAGGAGTTGTGTACTCCGGATTTTGTGTTCTTAATCTGTCTGAACTGAAAGTGTTTGAGGCTGTGATGCAAAAGCTGAGCTTGTGTTCTTAATCTGTCTGAACTGAAAGTGTTGAGTCTATGATGCATAAGCTGAGCTTGTGTTCTTAATATGTCTGAACTGAAAGTGTTGAGGCTATGATGCATAAGCTGAGCCTGTGAGGTGACATACGTGTTTCTTGTATGGGGTTCAGTATGAAAGCAAAACAGAGAACAAATAGAGTATTTAGTCTGAGTGAAAGGATTCGGTTTGGCAGGAATTTTCTTTTTGGGACTTTCAGGCCAAGAAGAATCTGCAGTTGATGAGACTGAGATATTGTTGTGCTGCAAAAGCACGTGAGTTAAGCTGCCCTTCTAATTTCTTATTTATTAAACCGAAATGTTTGTTTTGCTTGTGAAAAACAGAGGGTTCTTCATGTTTGTTTTGCTTTGAAAAAACAGAATGTGTTTATTGGTCATTTGATTTTTGGTTTGATTCGATGATAATCAGTTATTTGGGTATTTTGGGTTCTTCATGTTTGTTTTGCTTGTGAAAAAACAGAGGGTTCTTCATGTTTGTTTTGCTTTGAAAAAACAGAGGCTGTGATGCAAAAGCTGAGCTTGTGTTCTTAATCTGTCTGAACTGAAAGTGTTGAGTCTATGATGCATAAGCTGAGCTTGTGTTCTTAATATGTCAGAACTGAAAGTGTTGAGGCTGTGATGCATAAGCTGAGCCTGTGAGGTTACATATGTGTTCCTTGTGCTTTAAACACTTGTATATCATGCTTTAAAGGTTGTTTAAGTTTTGTGGCAAATTACTCTTGTACATCATGCTTTAAAGCGAGGTTACATAACACAATAGACTGTGATGATGATTGTATTTTGAGGGTACATAGAAGATCCGAGTAGCATCTTGGCGGGGCAATATCCAGGTTGCATAGTTCTCACTCTCCAACCGTGTGTTGCAGCCATGGCTTTACCCGTAGTTGTGTTCATCTCTCAATTACATGTCTGAGTCTTCCAGATGTTTTGATAAGCAAATGAGCAGGTGGTGTATCGAAATCAATCGGCTATAGTTTGATGTTTATTGTGATATTTTGCTTACACAACATATATTGAACCGATTTGGAGTTGCTAGGGTTTCAGTATGAAAGCAAAACAGAGAACAAATAGAGTATTTTAGTCTGAGTGAAAGAAAGTATATATTGGATCCATTTGAGTAAAACGGGTCAAAGAGATCCGGTTAGTTTATGTGAGCTGCTCCGCGTATTGAAGGATTTTTCAACACCTTTATGCTTTAAGGGTTGTATAATGTGCTTAAAATGATTGTAGCTGATTATGTTTGTTACAGATCTGGTATGTTTGTAGCTGATTTACATGCTTATGTTACTGATTATGTTTGTTACAGATCTGGTATGTTTGTAGCTGATTATGTTTGTTATAGATCTAATGTTACTGATAAGATTCAGTTTTGCTTTTACAGTTGCCGGTGGGTGGTAAAGGAGTTGTGTACTCCAGATTTTGTGTACTCCGGATTCATTTGACAAAGGAGTTGTGTACTCCGGATTTTGTGTTCTTAATCTGTCTGAACTGAAAGTGTTTGAGGCTGTGATGCAAAAGCTGAGCTTGTGTTCTTAATCTGTCTGAACTGAAAGTGTTGAGTCTATGATGCATAAGCTGAGCTTGTGTTCTTAATATGTCTGAACTGAAAGTGTTGAGGCTATGATGCATAAGCTGAGCCTGTGAGGTGACATACGTGTTTCTTGTATGGGGTTCAGTATGAAAGCAAAACAGAGAACAAATAGAGTATTTAGTCTGAGTGAAAGGATTCGGTTTGGCAGGAATTTTCTTTTTGGGACTTTCAGGCCAAGAAGAATCTGCAGTTGATGAGACTGAGATATTGTTGTGCTGCAAAAGCACGTGAGTTAAGCTGCCCTTCTAATTTCTTATTTATTAAACCGAAATGTTTGTTTTGCTTGTGAAAAACAGAGGGTTCTTCATGTTTGTTTTGCTTTGAAAAAACAGAATGTGTTTATTGGTCATTTGATTTTTGGTTTGATTCGATGATAATCAGTTATTTGGGTATTTTGGGTTCTTCATGTTTGTTTTGCTTGTGAAAAAACAGAGGGTTCTTCATGTTTGTTTTGCTTTGAAAAAACAGAGGCTGTGATGCAAAAGCTGAGCTTGTGTTCTTAATCTGTCTGAACTGAAAGTGTTGAGTCTATGATGCATAAGCTGAGCTTGTGTTCTTAATATGTCAGAACTGAAAGTGTTGAGGCTATGATGCATAAGCTGAGCCTGTGAGGTTACATATGTGTTCCTTGTGCTTTAAACACTTGTACATCATGCTTTAAAGGTTGTTTAAGTTTTGTGGCAAATTACTCTTGTACATCATGCTTTAAAGCGAGGTTACATAACACAATAGACTGTGATGATGATTGTATTTTGAGGGTACATAGAAGATCCGAGTAGCATCTTGGCGGGGCAATATCCAGGTTGCATAGTTCTCACTCTCCAACCGTGTGTTGCAGCCATGGCTTTACCCGTAGTTGTGTTCATCTCTCAATTACATATCTGAGTCTTCCAGATGTTTTGATAAGCAAATGAGCAGGTGGTGTATCGAAATCAATCGGCTATAGTTTGATGTTTATTGTGATATTTTGCTTACACAACATATATTGAACCGATTTGGAGTTGTTAGGGTTTCAGTATGAAAGCAAAACAGAGAACAAATAGAGTATTTTAGTCTGAGTGAAAGAAAGTATATATTGGATCCATTTGAGTAAAACGGGTCAAAGAGATCCGGTTAGTTTATGTGAGCTGCTCCGCGTATTGAAGGATTTTTCAACACCTTTATGCTTTAAGGGTTGTATAATGTGCTTAAAATGATTGTAGCTGATTATGTTTGTTACAGATCTGGTATGTTTGTAGCTGATTTACATGCTTATGTTACTGATTATGTTTGTTACAGATCTGGTATGTTTGTAGCTGATTATGTTTGTTATAGATCTAATGTTACTGATAAGATTCAGTTTTGCTTTTACAGTTGCCGGTGGGTGGTAAAGGAGTTGTGTACTCCAGATTTTGTGTACTCCGGATTCATTTGACAAAGGAGTTGTGTATTCCGGATTTTGTGTTCTTAATCTGTCTGAACTGAAAGTGTTTGAGGCTGTGATGCAAAAGCTGAGCTTGTGTTCTTAATCTGTCTGAACTGAAAGTGTTGAGTCTATGATGCATAAGCTGAGCTTGTGTTCTTAATATGTCTGAACTGAAAGTGTTGAGGCTATGATGCATAAGCTGAGCCTGTGAGGTGACATACGTGTTTCTTGTATGGGGTTCAGTATGAAAGCAAAACAGAGAACAAATAGAGTATTTAGTCTGAGTGAAAGGATTCGGTTTGGCAGGAATTTTCTTTTTGGGACTTTCAGGCCAAGAAGAATCTGCAGTTGATGAGACTGAGATATTGTTGTGCTGCAAAAGCACGTGAGTTAAGCTGCCCTTCTAATTTCTTATTTATTAAACCGAAATGTTTGTTTTGCTTGTGAAAAACAGAGGGTTCTTCATGTTTGTTTTGCTTTGAAAAAACTGAATGTGTTTATTGGTCATTTGATTTTTGGTTTGATTCGATGATAATCAGTTATTTGGGTATTTTGGGTTCTTCATGTTTGTTTTGCTTGTGAAAAAACAGAGGGTTCTTCATGTTTGTTTTGCTTTGAAAAAACAGAGGCTGTGATGCAAAAGCTGAGCTTGTGTTCTTAATCTGTCTGAACTGAAAGTGTTGAGTCTATGATGCATAAGCTGAGCTTGTGTTCTTAATATGTCAGAACTGAAAGTGTTGAGGCTGTGATGCATAAGCTGAGCCTGTGAGGTTACATATGTGTTCCTTGTGCTTTAAACACTTGTACATCATGCTTTAAAGGTTGTTTAAGTTTTGTGGCAAATTACTCTTGTACATCATGCTTTAAAGCGAGGTTACATAACACAATAGACTGTGATGATGATTGTATTTTGAGGGTACATAGAAGATCCGAGTAGCATCTTGGCGGGGCAATATCCAGGTTGCATAGTTCTCACTCTCCAACC
>JARYGA010054948.1:0-64479 GCA_030545235.1 Helianthus tuberosus
CAGTTACCATTTCTCACTTATAAGTAAACCCACAATCAGGCGCTTCACTTACCAACATTCACAATCCAAAATTCACAATCACAAATTCACAATGGAGCGAAACAACAACTACAATCGCGGCGGAAATGACGGTGGTTACCGCGGTGGTGGCCGGGGTAATGGCGGCAGAGGAGGCGATGGCCGCGGTGGTGGTGGTGGTTATCATCGCGGTGGACGAAACGGAAATTATTCGCAACAATACAGTAATCAACAGCAGGGACAGTATCAGGAAAATTATGGAGGCGGTAGAGGTAGAGGCAGGGGTCGAGAATCCGGTGGGATCGGAAGTGGTCTCGGCCGTGGTCAGCAAAGTCAACGGACTCCGGCTAACCCTAGGCAGAATGCTGATCGAGTGCCGGAAGTCAACGCGTGGAGTCGTGTTGCGTCTGGTCAACCGGCTGTGCCCCAAGCACAAACCCTAACTGAGAACCGGAATGGTATAACTCATCACTTTACAGTTTGTTTCTATATTGTTGCTTGATTGTGTTTAAATAAGTGGATTTTTTTGTTTGATTTGTTAGTTTTTAGTTAGGTTAATACATTATGTGAAATTAGGTTAATTTCATTATTTTAATCTGTCTTTCAATCAGTTTAGTTTATTAGATCATTTTTTAAATTGTGTTAATTACTTAATTTTGTTTTTTTATCAATCAATTTTGATATTGTATTAATTTGGTTTTTTTGATTCATATTGAAGTTCTGTTAATATAGTTCTTTTTTCGATTTTTGTTGAAATTGTGTTAGTTTAGTTTTTTCAATCAATTATGAAATTGTGTAGATTTAGTTTTTCAATCAATTTTAAATTTATTGCGTTGATTTAATATTTTTCTCATCATATTTTGAAATTGTGTTTGATTTATTTAGTATTTTCAATCCATTTTGAAATTGTGTTTTAATTTAGTATTTAACTAGCCTAAGATCCCGCGAGTTTCGCGGGTGGCTTAACAAACAAATATATAACTTAAAATTGTTAAAATAATCCTTTGAAAGAAATGAACATTCAAGTAAGGAAATCCATCTCTCTACCCGCGGATACGTAATGTATCAAACGAAGTTACATGGGTGGCTTCTAACCAACATATAATACTTATTGGCGTTGAGATCATTCCTTTACTTAGGTAAATATTAAAGAGTTAACTGTCATTTTCGTCCCTGTGGTTTGGTCACTTTGGCCATTTCAGTCCATTTCTCAAAAATGCGCCATTTTCGTCCCCCACGTTCTGGAAAGGTGCCATTTCAGTCCAAAAATCATAACCCAGTTAAGTCAGTTAGTAATTAAGGACTGATTGTGTAAATTTGTAACATAAGGGACCATTTGTGTAAAATGTATAAATATTTGAAAAATGGACTGAAATGGCACCACCGCCACACCAGTTCCCACCACCGCCACAACAGCCACTGCCACCACCACCACCACCACTCCGCCGCCGGAACCGAACCTGCAACTTCGCCGGAATCTTCACAGTCGCCGGAATCAGTCAACATGTCGTTCCAGCCGTTAACGGTTCGTTTTTCTTGTTCCGGTTCATTCGTTTATACTTGTACAATGTTTGCACCACCACTCCGCCGCCGGAACCGAACCTGCAACTTCGCCGGAATCTTCACAGTCGCCGGAATCAGTCAACACGTCGTTCCAGCCGTTAACGGTTCGTTTTTCTTGTTCCGGTTCATTCGTTTATACTTGTAGAATGTTTGCACCACCACTCCGCCGCCGGAACCGAACCTGCAACTTCGCCGGAATCTTCACAGTCGCCGGAATCAGTCAACACGTCGTTCCAGCCGTTAACGGTTCGTTTTTCTTGTTCCGGTTCATTCGTTTATACTTGTACAATGTTTGCACCAGGTTAATTGGAATATAACCTGATTTTGGTCGTTAATTTGAGCCGTTGACTTTCCTGTTTGACCTTCTGTTGACCGATTTGGGGGAGATGACACTGTTGACATCTGTTTGACCGCCGGAACCACCACCATCAACGTCATCATCGTCATCATCTGTTATCATCATCATCGATCTTCATCATCGAACCAAGATTGAAGGAAGGGGATCAGACACCGCCACGGCTGCACCACCATTCGTGTTGCCCGCCAAGTTACTGTCCGAGTTTTATCCAGTGCCCCAGTAACCTCCAACTTTATGTAACATTTCTCATTAAATATATAAACAAAAATACCATATGTTTGCCATCTAAGAGTGATGTGGTTGATTACCGGGGAGCAAATAGAGACAACTCATCAGTTCAACGTTCAACATGATCCAATACAGTCATTAATAGGCTCAACTTTGTAAATGAAACATAATGGATAGACTGCCATGGCTGCAACCTTACTAGATGCAATGCATAACAGAGAGATATAGAACCATAATGGATAGACTGCCATGATTGAAGAAGACGGGCGGTGATGAAGATGAAGATGGTGGCGGTGGTGGTGGCAGTGGCTGTGGTTGCGGTGGTGGTTGTGGTGGCGGTGGTGGCGGTGGTGGTGGCAGCGGAGTGGTGGTGGTGGCAGGGCTAGTGGTGGTGGTGTTCAAATTTACACAAATGGTCCCTTATGTTACAAATTTACACAATCAGTCCTTAATTACTAACTGACTTAACTGGGTTATGATTTTTGGACTGAAATGGCACCTTTCCAGAACGTGGAGGACGAAAATGGCGTATTTTTGAGAAATGGACTGAAATGGCCAAAGTGACCAAACCACAGGGACGAAAATGGCAGTTAACTCAATATTAAATTACAACGAACTGAAAAAAAAGAAATACAAAAAATATAAAAAATCGTTAAAGATTTCTTTATACACCATGTGTGTCTTATCCACATGTCTTGCATCTTCTTTCTTCTATATCACGATTACTCGGAATTGTTTTATTTCTGAACGATCTTTGTGAGCTAAAAATCCAACCAAGCTTAGTCACTCGTCGATTCGCCGGAAAAAAAAGGAGTATATACTTATAAACTAAAAAAATAACCATATCGGATTTTAGCTAAATCAATAAAGTTTGTTTTTATCACTTGAGATTTAACCTAGACATCTTAGAAACAACACCTTTTAGCTAATGTGGAAAACATTAAGAACACCCAAGGATGCATGTAATATATATCTCTTTTTGACTCGTATACATTCTCTTGCAAAAGTTGTTGAACGATAAGTAGTACCCGCAAAAAAAGTCCACAAAAGAATAAGTTTGTTACCAATGCACGCTCCTTCTAACACTTTGTTATATGGGCTCGGGTTCAACCATATAACGGTTATTTTCTGCAACTGAGACAGTGACAGTCGAGGCCCGTTTCTTCAACCTGCTTTTAAGAGAAACTACATTTAAACCATTAGTATCACCATCACCTTCCACTAAATTTGAGTCGTAAGATTTTTCTTAAATTTGTTTCTAGATAAAAAGAACTTTTAACAAATATTCATCACATCTACATAGTTCAGAGACTAAGAGCTAAAATCAGAAAAAAATAACATCTAAAACCAAATATACTAATTGAATTCAAAGATAACGAATTGGACCTCCTGGAACGGTGTCGTTGCCACATCTGATGCATTTAGGTTTTTTAAGGGTGAAGGTTCTTCGAAGTTCTAATGACTGAACTACCCATTGCCACCGAGCTGATGTAGGTATATAAACGATTTAAAGTGTATAATAAAAACTGCAAAATAAATAGGGCTTAAATAGAGCTAAAGCTAACAATAAAGAGTAGAAATAAGATGCTAAAAGCAATCTGTATTTGATAAACTCAGAAAGTGCCCCATACCTAATAATGAGTACCTACAACCCTTTATGCAATTGTTACATTGCAAAAGTCACGATTAACTCAGAAAGTGCCCCATATCTAGTATTATCCCCAGATTAATTCGAACAAAAGCATAAGTTACAATCATACACATACAAATACACTGTTGAAACCTAAATTTGTGAGTAGTGCTTACATGTTATGCGTAACTATAGTGAAATGGAGTTCCAAGTGACAACTAAAACTAACTTCCTCGACCATTGGGTTGTAATCAGTTGTTTTAGGGTTCCTATATGAAGCGATGAGCACCCCTTTTCCTAGATGATGGAGAATAATGTTAATTCTAGTCAACATGATTTGAATTTGTCTTTTCATTTTGTAACCTCAATACGTCTTCCTCACTCGAATTCCCCTTTCCAAATTAAAAAAAAATGGGTTTAGTGTATCACAAAACTACAAATAACTATAACCATGTTTATAAATTCAAAACTGCTAAACTTACCTTATTTTGTACTTAATATATGTATTTGTTCCCTCATACGGCACTTTTGTTTCTTCATCTTCGGCACTAAGCTTTGCTTTTAAACATTCGTGTTGCTTTGCAACGATGAAAGTGAGCTTCAACAGAGAAAATAATTAAAATATTATCATATATTCATCTAAAGTACCTGTCAACCAAGAGAGACCAATTGAACTGACCTTGAATATCTTAATAGCGGCGTCGACTCTCCTTGTTCCACCACTTTTAGCATAAGCACAGTTAAGTGAAATGTCTTTGGATTACTAAAGGTGGATTTATCCATTCCCAGCTATATCAGATAACTAAATCACATTTAAAGGCGGTAATTTGGAATGTGTAATTATGATTTATGAGTGGATAGCTTGAGGTTATGTTGTCTCTAAAGGATCAAAAAGATATAAATATATAGTTGTAGAGAGAATAGGGGTCGGAAGTCAACCAAGTCATTTTTAATGCATAAATATTATCAAGACTACCCATTTTGACCCGTTACGCCGACCGGCTCCTTTTCATACTTCTAATTACATAAGTTCAAAAATATGAAGTAGACATTTAATAAATTAGGAAAGGTATACAGTTTTCATTACTGATTTTTATAAGTTTGTAAGGGTTGCCAATAATCGCATCACAGCAAGAAGATCAAATGACGGTTTACCATTTTTGGTAAATGTATAGTGAATATAATAGCCATAAATATGGAGAATAGAGGTTCGGCGAAAACCTTAGTGTTCTAGAAGCTCCAAGTATATGTTCCATAGCTCAATACAACCTGCAAACTTTATCAATGATATAGAGTGAATTACAAGTTTTGTCCTTTATCTTTATATCAAGTTTCAAGCGTTGTCCTTTACCTTTAAAATTGATAAATTTTGTACTTTATGTTTCATATTGTTGCATAGTTTGTCCTTTGGTCCTAACCAAGTTATTATTTTTAGTTAAAAGCTGATCATGTGTTTTGCACATGAGGACAATTTTGTCATTTTAACTTTACAGGGACTAAATGTGTATATAATGTAAATTACACAACCATTTAGAAAAAAATAAAACTACTTTTGTTATTCTCTCACTCACCTCTATTTCTCTCTCCCTCTCCATCTCCCTCTCCCTCTCCCTCTCCCATTTACCACCACCACAATATCATCCACCGCCCAGCTCCATTTAAGTGTAGCTTAGAACCTTCAAGAACATATAGAGCCAACTAAAGTTCATAAAAATTCAATTATCTGTAAACAAATTATATAATATAAGTAAAATAACTTAAGGATGAATGCACGTTAATGCTATAAATTTGACCATTTAAAATCAATTTCAATACACCTAAAGTAATCCTGGCATCATCCTTGACATTTTTTAGCTACCAATATTCAACCAAAAAACGATATATGATCTATGTGTAACACCAAACCAAGAGAATACAACAAATCCAAAGAAAACGATCCCGTTTCGAAAAGGACCATATTCGATAGCAGAGATCTTGATCTCATCCACTTCATCAACCTTCAATCCCCAATTTGACCAAAAACGATTTGTAAACGAAACCCCCCTTTTCGATTTCGAAAAATCCCTAACCCTCCACCACCGTAGCCCCCAACAACCACAATTACCACCGGACCACCACTCCACCACCGTAGCCCTCACCACCATCACCACAATCCTGCCACCATCAACCACCCACCCTCCACCACCTTCTGCAACTACCAACTATCCACCACCGTAGCCCTCATCAACCACTAATAACCCGTAGCGAACCAGCCATCACCCTCCACCAACCACCAGATCTTCAACATCCATAGCAGCAGGTTAGAGATAGAGATGAGAGAGAGAACATACAGAGGAAAGAAAGAGAATACATTCTTAAATTGGGGATTGAAGGTTGATGAAGTGGATGAGATCAAGATCTCTGTTATCGAATATGGTCCTTTTCGAAACGGGATCGTTTTCTTTGGATTTGTTGTATTCTCTTGGTTTGGTGTTACACATAGATCATATATCGTTTTTTGGTTGAATATTGGTAACTAAAAAATGTCAAGAATGATGCCAGGATTACTTTAGGTGTATTGAAATTGATTTTAAATGGTCAAATTTATAGCATTAACGTGCATTCATCCGTAAGTTATTTTACTTATATTATATAATTTGTTTACAGATAATTGAATTTTTATGAACTTTAGTTGGCTCTATATGTTCTTGAAGGTTCTAAGCTACACCTAAATGGAGCTGGGCGGTGGATGATATGGTGGTGGTGGTTAGGGCTGTCCAAACTGCTCGACGATCGAAGATCGCTCGACGATCGCTCGAAAAATGATCGAAAAATGCTCGCTCGATTCCCGCTCAGTTTGTAAATGAGCCGATCGGATCGGTTCGATTCAAATTCAATCCGAGCATGAGCAAGGCTCCGCTCGCTCGACGATCGCTCGGTTTCGCTCGAATTATTTTTATTAATAATTAATATATATATATACATACATATATATATATATATTATATTTTATAGATTAAAAACCCAAAAAATATAATAGCCTAAAATAATTAAAAGCCCAAATAATATTAGCCCATATTTAGTATAAAAATCTAACCCTAAATCTATTTCCTATAACAATTCACTCATTCAGTCGCCGCTCTCAAGTCTCAACTGCTCAGTGTCTCCGTCGACTCTCAGTCTCCTTTTCCAACTCAATTCATCATCGGCTCAAGTGTCTCCGACTCAATTCATCGGACAATCATCAGCTCAAGTGTCTCCTAAAAGGTTAGTCGCTCCTGTTTCAGTTCCTGCAACATATCGTTAAATATATGTATCCATTCATTCTTCAATAATCGTTAAATATCTGTTTCTGTTCGCTCCAGTCTTTATTCGTCGCCTCGTCGGACTTGTTTCAGGCTTCAATCGGTATGTTTTTTTGTTAATTAATCGTTTCAGGCTTCAATCGGTATGTTTTTTTGTTAATTAATCGTCGGACTTGTTTCAGGCTTCAATCGGTATGTCTTTATTCGTCGCCTCGTCGGACTTGTTTCAGGCCTCGTCGCCTCGAAGATCGATCGAAGATCGCTCGACGATCGCTCGAAAAATTCAATCCGAGCATGAGCATCACTTTTGCGATCGGTTTTACAAATTTGATCCGCTCGGATCGGATCGGTTATAATTCAATCCGAGCATGAGCATACCCTCGATCGGATCGGATCGGATCGTGAACACCCCTAGTGGTGGTAAATGGGAGAGGGAGAGAGAAATAGAGGTGAGAGAGAGAATAACAAAAGTAGTTTTATTTTTTTCTAAATGGTTGTGTAATTTACGTTATATACACATTTAGTCCCTGTAAAGGTAAAATGACAAAATTGTCCTCATGTGCAAAACACATGATCAGCTTTAACTAAAAATAATAACTGGGTTAGGACCAAAGGACAAACTATGCAACAATATGAAACATAAAGTACAAAATTTATTAATTTTAAAGCTAAAGGTTTTATTAACCTATGGGTATAATTACCTAATATTTATGTAAACCGAAGGTTCCAATTGAATAGCCAGTTGAAGCAATTGACTGGTTGCATAGTAAAACAAACTAACTTTTGTTGATGAATCATTCGTCTAGGTGGTGGAGAAGAAAAGCGGCAAAGTCAGAGGAGAAAATATTAAGTGGGATGAAACGAAACGTGGCTTGTGGTCGTTGCCGGGTTCAACAGCCGGAACCCTAAAGCCGCCACCGACCTTTGTCGCGAACTACAATACCATCATTTTGAGGTCGACGCCTGCCAAGAAGTTTATCGGAGGAGTGACCCGACTCCCATTTCTCTCCAAAAAAAACTCAGCCATCAATAAGCCTCCAAACAACACATGTGACCTAAATAAAATACCTAACCATCCAACACCATTAATTAGACTATTAACATCGTGCATTCCACTATTCCTGAAAACAGTACAGCAATATCATCACAATTTGTAAAAAACAACTTGATTTGTTTGAAACCTTTGGTATTTTAGTTGATGATGATAATTATATATGTACGTAATAAAAAATCATGGTATTTGATGTATTAGTTAGAGCTATTGGCTGAATCACATTGATTTGCTCATAGTAACTGCCATAACCAATCAAATTCCCAATACTTTGACCAAGTGAAAGCTTATACCTACCTTTTCATAGTTCAAGTAGTGAATTATTAACTTGAAGTTTAGAGGTGGAAAATGGGTAGATCGGGTGACGGGTTAAAACAGGGTTTTTTTTTTCTTCTTTTAGTTATTTAGGAGCAGACTAACCTAAGCAAGTTCTAACATGGTAAACTCTCCTGCCATTAGTCAAGAAGGGCAAAATTGGCATTTGTTTGACACCATTTCACTATAAAGTTTAATAACAATTATCCCAGAGATTATGAAATAGCATACCAAGTCAAAGACGCATTGAAAACTTCATGCTTGTTTTCCATCACCATAAACTGCCATTGCTTGTTTGCGACTGGCCTGCAAAAAACAGAGCTATTTTACTAAATGTTAACATCCTAGGATCGTATATGTTAACATACATGTAATTTGAATCATAGCTGTAAAAATTACTTTCATCTTCTGATGTGGCGTCTTCACTGCTGATAGCGGGAGTCACTACCAGTGTAGTATCAGTTAAGGTGGCAATTGCCGTTGGTGAAGTTGCTACATTGTTTTCTTTCTTTACCACCGTTGTTGAAGAATCCTTCAAGCTTGCGACCTCCAGATCATCCTTTTCTCTCAATTACATCAGTGTTTAATGCTCCACTACCTGTAGACCCATTTATTGTTCTTCACTTTCTTGCACACCAAGTTGAATAAATCATAAAACCCCAAAAGAACATTGCTTAATTTGTGTTTAAAGTTTTGTAGTTTCAAAGCCTTGTAATTTCCATAGAATTTTACAAAGACATTCTATCAAATCCTCAAATAGAATGAGTTAACATAGTGACACTGGAAGGTTCAAAATTCAATAAATTCTATCTAGCGTAAGCAAACAATTTGAAACTCACCATCAAAACGGGTTGCCGCCAAATTATAGACTTGCGATATGCCACCAATTTATACAAAGACATATCAATGATTCACCATAAAACAATAAAAGACAGATCATATACAAATTATAGACTTGCGATATGCCACCAGTTTATTTAAGTACTTTTTAAAGAACTAAATTATAATTATAACAAAAAAGATCTTATCTAATTGTTTCTTCAAGATATAATAATCCTAAACCTACACGAATAATTCTTGTAATTTACTCTAAATTACATTGATAATTTCAATCATTAAACCATAATTCTTGTAATTTACTCTAAATTACTTTGAATACACTCGTATGTTCGGATTCTGGACCCTTTTATGCACATTACTACCGGATGAGCTTTCTAGATTCACAAGCCCGTAATCCGCAACCTTCGGCTCAAAGTTTCTGTCTAACAAAACATTTGTAGATCTAACATTGCCACATAGAACTGGTGGATTAACCTTTTTATGTAAATGCTCCACAGCATGTGCGTCTCTTGCTGCAACTTTCATCCTTGAGATCCAATCTAATGGTTTTTTGCCTCTGTCATTTATGTTCATTAAAAACATTAGGATCTTGATTATGAGAATGAACATTAGGATCTTGAAGTTTTCTGTAATTCCAACCAATCGAAAGCAAAATTAATCAAAGAGGATGATGTAAACTTACCGAAAATCTCCTATTTTTGATCGAATGAAGAAAAAAGAATCATCTATCGAGCCCTTTGCGGCTGTGCTGGACACCAAAACGAATCACCCCATTTGCAGATCAAGACTCAAAGAAATTGGATTTCAAATGAACAAACTGATTTTGGTACTTAGGCTATGTATTGAACTGACCTTAGTGCAAATATGGTCCATGAAAAAACACACCATTAAACAACCTAGTAGTTAACTCAGCAAGGCAGGGCTAACCAAGGCAATAACTAAAAACAACCAAGCGGAGAAGCCACAACTGAAATCAGCATAAGTAATTGACCAGGCAATAATTAACAATCAGAACATGAGAAGAACCAAAAACTCAATCAATCAATCAATTATTAGCATATTAATCTTCAATCATATCACATGAACACCTTTCATAATCACATTTAGTATTCTGTATAAAATATGGAAATGGGGATAAAAGATGATACCTCATGTTTGAAGTTATTTTTGTTTTATTTACTGTCTTCAATCAATATTGAAGGTGTGTTTGTTCTCTGTTTTCAGATCGTCAGGTTCAAGAAGTCAGTTCAAAATTATCAACTGTCAGTGTTACAGACCACTCAAAAGATGATGTAACAAATGCTCATCTACCAATTAAGCGTCCGGACCGCGGTACACTCGCAATGAGATCGGTGAAGCTTCTTGTAAACCATTTTCCTGTCAAGTTTGATCCATCAAACACTATACTACGCTACGACATAGACATCAAACACGCGGTTGAACAAGAAGCATCGTCTTCTACTCGAGCTTTGAAAAAATCGATTCCGAAATCATCCTTACGACAGATCCAAGAGAAACTATGTTCTGAATATCCCGATCGGATTCCGCTACTCCAGACTGGTTATGACGGTGAAAAGAATATTTTCAGTGCAGTCGTATTGCAAGCGGGAGCTTACAGTGTTCAAGTAGGCGGTCGGTCTTACGTGTGCACCATCAAGTTTGGAAACGAGCTAAACCTTTCAAAGCTACAGGATTTCTTGAACGGGAATGCTATACACGTACCTCGTGAAGTCCTGCAGGCTCTAGATGTCGTAATGAAGGCAAATCTTTTCCGGGAAAAGGTTTCGGTTGGACGGGGTATGTACCCGCGAGTTCACCGAAGGGAAGACGATCTTCGTTGTGGTGTTGCTGCGTATACAGGATCTCAACAGAGCCTAAAGGTCACTTCCAACGGGTTGATAATGTGTACGGATTATTCTGTTATGTCGTTTCGTAAACGGATGCCTGTTCTTGATTTCCTTAAAGAACATCTCAGGGAGATACAACAAGTCAATGACATTATAAGGAACAGGAACAAGGTTACGGCGGCGTTGAAAAGATTGAAGGTGACGGTGACTCATCGTCGTACAAAGCAAAGGTACACGGTGTTTGGTTTGTCTGAGAAACTTACGAAGGACATTTCCTTTGAGCAAGAAGATCTTGAAGGGAAGAAAGCGCCACAAGTTGTCATGCTGACAGATTACTTTAGAGAAAAGTGGGGTAAGGAAATAATGCATAAGGGTATCCCATGTTTGCAATTGGGGACCGAAAAAAAGCCGAACCTTGTTCCAATGGAGTTTTGTGTGTTGGATGAAGATAGACGGTTTCCGAAAGAGCAGTTGGGTAAGGAAGCTGCTAGGAGGCTAAAAGCTTTGTCTCTTCTTGCACCGGATGTTAGGAGGAAGGAGATATGTGGTATTGTTCATGAAGAGTATGGAACCGGCACGCATGGGTATGTAGCTGTTCTTTCAAATTTTTTATGTTATATGTGCGTTTACGTTTGCTGTTTTAATAAACATGGCAAAATGTGTGGGTCAAGCAACATGTGGTAGCATTTTATACGGGTCGAAACGGGTCAGATTGAGCTCATCTGGAATGCTTTCTGTTTAAATATCATCATTATTACAAATTTAAGTAGTGTCCAACTAAAATGGGTAATTTAGATACGTGTTGAAAGGTGTCTCGCCTGGAATGTTTTTTTTGCTTAAACTATGATCATTTTTAGAAGCATAAGTAGCGTGTCTAATATATTGCCGAACTTGTATTATTTCTGTTATATTTTAGTTTTCTTGAATAAGTTAGTTAGGAACTTTTATGCTTCTGTGAGATTTTATTTAAGCTTTTATGTTACTGTGATATTTGATTTTTTGAATAAATTATTTATGAGCTATTATGCTTTAAGTTAACACATTCTGTTTATTTTCGAACTGTTTTGCATGTTTGACTAATAGAAATAAAACTAAATGGTAATTTTAATTACGGGTCAAATATTGTCACTTGTTTTTCAATATTTAAGTAGTGTGTCTAGTATCTTACCAAACGTATATTTTTTGTGATATATTTTTTAAATTCTTCGAATAAAGTGATTTACGAAGTTTTATGCTTTACAAAGACATTTTGTTGATTTTTGACATGTTAAGACTCATTCAACATCGTTTCTTTTTATAGATAAAACATAACTCTTATCCACTCATTTATACGTAAATTGGCTACTTCTAATTCTAATATTGTTGGTTCACATTTGCAGTGCGGAGGTGATTAAAAACTTTGAAGTTGGTGTCGGTATGAATATGACAGAGGTTAATGGACGTGTGATGGAACCACCTAAACTGAAGCTCGGTGGCTCCGATGGTAAAACCAACATCGTAATGGTCGACAAACAGAAGTGCCACTATAACCTTCTTCAAGGCAGAACTTTAGTCACCGGAAAATCACTTGAGCGGTGGGCATTGATAGATTTCAGTCAACAGCATCGGGATTGGCTAGATGCCAATTCCTTCATTCCAAAATTGATGAAGCGGTGCACAAGTTTAGGCGTACGAATGGCAGAACCTCTTTACGTGTATAACACCGACACGAGGGAGTTATCTGATGTTAATACGGTTCGTAGTCTTCTTAAATGGCTTGTGGAGGAGTGTAGAAAGTATGATAACGGAAGGTTGCAAATGATCTTTTGTGTGATGCCCGAGAGACACGATGGGTACAAGTCTCTCAAATTGGTGTCAGAGACCGAAATCGGTGTAATGACTCAGTGCTGTTTATCTCAAAACGCTAACAAATCAAATGATCAGTTTCTTGCGAACCTAGGTTTGAAGATTAACACGAAGTTAGAAGGTTGCAATGTGCAGCTTGTTGAGCCTTTTCCTCATTTCAATAAAGATGATTGTTATATGTTTATTGGAGCAGATGTCAATCACCCGGCTCCAATGAACGCCGAGTCTCCATCTATTGCAGCAGTTGTTGCCTCGGTGGACCTTGGTGCGACTCGTTATGTCGCTCGTGTGTGGCCACAAGGGCATCGTAAAGAGGAGATTGTTAATTTCGGGAGCGTGTGTTTGGACCTGATCAACACTTACGCTAAAATCAACAAAGTGAAACCGAACAAGATTGTGGTGTACCGTGACGGTGTTAGTGACGACCAGTTTGAGATGGTTCTGAATAAAGAAATGGTTGATATGAAGAAAGCCATTTACACCGAACACTACCGTCCGTTTGTCACATTCGTTGTGGCTCAGAAACGTCACACGACTCGCTTGTTTCTGAACAACGAGAACGAGATCGGTAACGTGCCTCCGGGAACAGTCGTGGACACGAACATCGTCCATACTTCCAACTTCGATTTCTACCTTTGTAGCCATTTCGGAGGCATTGGAACGAGTAAGCCAACACACTACACGGTGATTTGGGATGAGATTGGGTTTTCATCCAATGAGATTCAGAGGTTGACCTACAACTTATGCTTTGTTTTCGCACGTTGCACTAAACCCGTATCGTTGGTGACACCTGTGTACTATGCGGATCTTTTGGCGTACAGAGGTCGGATGTTTCAAGAGGAGGTGAAGCAAATGGAAGACTCTGGTTCTGCTCCACCTTCAAGTTCGTTTGATCGGGCCTTCTACAATCTTGATCAAAACCTCAAGGATTCTATGTTCTTCATCTAAATCCACAGCCTTGAGATGGGTCGAAGTGCCTATACGCATATTAAACGTCCTTTCTAAAATGGATTAGCAAAGGGATTTGCTAAATTGTGTGTTTATAAAGGATAATCTTTTGCAGCTATCAACAGCTAACGAAGTATAATCCATCAACAACTCTTATGCAGTTTTAGTCTCTTGCTTGTCTTTACACATTACAAGCATGTCATCCACATGTTGGAAACTGTTTTTGACCACATATTGTTCTATCTCTTGAGGTAGTCGAAGCTAATAACACTCTAATTGAAGAATATTTAACTAGAGGAGAAAAGATCTTATTGTAGTCTTATGTCTATGCCTGCCTTTTGAGTGAATCCCTTGGCAACCAACATGTCTAAGGCTGTCCTTTTTTTTTTTTAATCAAAAACCCAAAAGCCGACTCGAATTCAAAGTCACCCAAACCTCACCAACCCGAACCTTATATGACTAGGTTATTGGGTCAATTTTTCCCAACCAAAACCCCAAACAACGTGACCCGAAAAACAAAAAAACGAAGATTATAACATCATATTGTCAAATGTTGTTTGGAATATTAAGTTTAGGGACTTTTGAAGATCATAACATCATATTGTCAAAGGTTGTTTGAATTTTGATAATATGTTTTTAGTAGCAATATGAAGTTTGCTGGTATTTTGTAAAAAAAACATATTTTTATTTTACTTTTAAATCCGAAACCCGACCCGAACCCAAATAACCCAAAAAATCCAACCCGAAATTCGAAAGGAAAACCCGAACAACACCCCTAAACCTGGCCTTAAACCTAGGACCAGTGCCCAATTCTCCTTTAATCTTGTAGGTCCATTTACAATCTACTGGTTTTTGTTCCATGTACAATGGGTGATCTTGAAGATTGTGGTTCACTAGACTATGACCCACTATCCCTTGTACTATGCTCATCATTAGGCTAATAGGCTCCACATCCACACTTCTTAATTGGCTTCAAGACTCCATTTTAGTATAAATTCCCATAACATCTTTGTACATGATTTCTTCTTGAAATACAAGAACAAATCAATCACTCGACGAATATCAATCTGTTATTATATCTCGAATCAATTACACTATGAATTGAATTACACTATTTTTAAGAATTACCATTCAACATTTTTCTTTTCATCTTCAAATATAATAACAATTCATATTTAAAAAAAAAATATATCTATTTCTATATAAAATAATAGCATGTTTTAATTGTTAATCCATAATTACATTTATATGTTTTAGTTGTTTTGTGCTAGGGGTTTTACCTATGAAACTCATAGGATCTTTGTTTCAAATGAGAACTATGAAATCATCTAAAAAGTATGAAATGAATGGGCGTATTATATTTTGTTATTCTAAACAATTATTGCAAGGACTGTAATTTGGGTTAACAGCTGTTAACCTTTGGTTATATAATAAAATCTTTTGTTGGCCGTTCAAAAAAAAAAAAAACAATTATTGCAAGGAGACCCAATTTAACCCATAATAATTAAATTAGGGTCCAAAATGACCCATGTTTATGCATTTGGGTCAGAATTGCCCCCCCTAGTTTCTCTAGAGTTTTAAGTTTCTGGGGTGAGTTTTACTGTTTTAGTTTGAATGTGGAGTACTTTTGTGCTGTTTACTTACCGGTAACTTGTAGTTTTGGGCCTGTTTGCAGCTTCATTTTGGTGATACTCTTTGTTGATTCAATGTGCCTTTTTTTCTGAGCACCAAATACTTGATGAAATTCCCCAATGAGAGTAAAGTTTCAAAAAATGATACTTTCATGTATGGTTTTTAGTATATTTCTTTTTGCATAGTTTGTTAATTGATTTCATGTATGGTTTTCAGTATATTTCACTGTTTTATTGAATCAAGAGTTGTGCTTGTTGACAGAATATGCTATGCTAGTACGTTGCGTTGCTTTGTAATTATAAATGATTGTAGGCTTGATGCCATACATTTAGGTTGCATCCTGGTTCTTACAACTAAACTGGACATACATCTGGTGGTCATGTATCACAGTTTTTCTTCAATTTTATTATTTTCATGCTCATTAGACCATGTCATAAAGCCCCTTAGGGGGCGTTATGCGTCAAGTGGCGAAACACGTAAGAGAGGTTATATATGTATGGAGCTTTATATATATGTATGTATATATATATGTGTATGGAGCTTGATTTGAACCAAAAGCACAACTCTTATCTTCTTATTACGTCAGTTTGTTTTAGTTTAACTATGTTTTTATAAGCTTTTATGTATAAATATTTTTTTTAGTATTTATTACGTCAGTTTGTTTTAGTTTAACTATGTTTTTATAAGCTTTTATGTATAAATAATTTTTTTAGTATTTTCTATAAAGAGCACATCGCATACACATCGGAGCACATCACACAATTTTAAACCAAGTTACCAAGTTTATCCGAGTGATATAGTAACTTTGTTGGCTACATTAGTATGCAGTAGAAATATACTTTTATTAGTATATACTTTTATTTGAGTGGTGATTTGTTAATAACAAGTGAGAAGACAAATCATATTCATTAGTTCATATGGTCTGCAGTGATGTCGTCTATAAGGGTATATGATCCATTTACATAAGGCATTGTTTGTTGGGAGATCCTAAAAGATGTGTCTCACTTGAACCTGATGAAATAACTAACAATCTGCTAATCTTATCTTGGTCTCAAGGTAAGTTCAGATACCCTTAGAGGATATGATTTCTAGGTGATCTTTAGCATATTGTTTTTTGTTATATTTGTTCAAAGTTTCTTGAATGTAGACTTGTATTTTTGAATCTTGAGAATAGAATTTGTTATATCAGTGACAAAAACTCTCTCAAGCATATCTATCACATCATTCTTTCATGCAATTATAACCCAAGCTTAAAGGAGTATAATTAGTCATTCTGCCAAACATGAATAACATTGAATCTAAGTACCAGACTACCAGCTATATAAATTTATTCTAGCAACAATAAGCTTCAGAAAAAAAAAAAAAAAAAAAAAAACTGACCCGATCCGAAACCCGTTCTGACCCGGACCTGTTTCGACCCGAACCAAATCAACCCTTTTTTATAATTGACCCGTTTTGACCCGAACCCGTTTGACCCATGACCCAACCCGACCCGTTTGCCAGGTCTATGCACACGTGAAGTCCAGGGTGAGAGCTCGGCAAGGGGAATTCACCGCCAGGGCGCTTGGTCGGGTAGCAACCTGGGGAGGGAGATCCCTCCCGCGGTCAGGGGTACCGTGCATTTACCCCTTTTTTTAACCTGTAACCTTCATATCACATTGTCACATAACAATAAACTTACCATTAATTCATTATTTATTTGCAATTTTACTTCTAAAGTGTAATAATATAATTATCAAGATGAAGTGAAATTCCCATTTGTCTTATATTGGGGTGGATATAGCCAATAAAGAATTTAGACTAGGCCTTGTGTGAGGTTGTCAGTTCGATTCCCGAGCCCAACCGAGTTTTCGTCCCACCGTGTGTTACGCCAGAGAGTTCTGCTCATGTGGTGCCACAACGGCTGTCAAGTGGCAGTCGGCGGTATGGTTTCACGGAGAACGCCCAAAAAAGCCAAACTTTGAAGTCAGCGTGGGCCCGGTTAAGACAATATAGTCTGACCAAAGTGAGGTAATACGAGGCTTTCCGATTTAGATAGTTTGGTAACGAAGTTCACCGTTCAAAAAAGGAAAAAACTATAACACGTGCAGGACATAATGGAAATGGTATTATTAAGGCTGGAGGGTGTGGGTTGGGGCCTTGGGGGTTATAAAGGACACATCAGCTCCACGTAGGCGCCACGTCAGCCAAGTGGGCTTTATAACGCCCCCTTTAACATGGAGGGTGTGGTATAATCCCCTAGGGGCGCTATAGAGAAAAAAAATAAAAAATTTTGATTGGTGCAAACAAGTGGGCCCCACCTGATAACCCCCTCTCATCTCGTTACCATGTTGGCGAGCCATGTATGGCGCCCCTTCTTAATTCGGGCGGTGTGGGTGTATAGCGCCCGGGGCGCTATAGGCGGTGACGTGGCGAGGGTGGCGCCCCCCACACCCTCTGGCCTAATAAAATGAGTAAATTACTTTTTGATGAAAATAGTATTAATAAATTGAGTAAATTACTTTTTGAGTTCCTGTTTTTAGTGGTTTTAACCAATTGAGTCTAAATTAAAAAGTTTAACGTTCTGAGTCCCTAACCGTTCATTTTATAACAATTTGAGTCCAATTTTTTTTTTTTAACATTTGTACTTCTGATTTTGGACTCAAGTAGTTAAAACCACAAAAACACAGAGACTCAAAATGTTATAAAATGAGCGCTTATGGACTCAAGGTTTTAAACCTTTTGAGTTTGTACTCAACCAGTGGCGGAGCCACATACTCGGCAACGGTGTCGGCCGACGGCATTCAAATTTGCGCTTTATATGTATAGTATAAAAATAAATACGAGTGACACCATTGTTTTTTACGAGCGACACCAATGTTTTTTTTTTACGAGCGACACCAATGTTTTTTTTACGAGCGACACCATTGTTTTTTTTTTAGAGACACTTTTATTTTTTTCTAAACGTTTTACATAATAAACAAATTTATAGTTTAAAAATTAAGCTCAATTAGGTATTTTTTATATAGTAAGCTTTAAATCATCAAAAAGCTCATATATGTCTAACTTTTATAACCCAATAACTATTATAGGCCATATTCAATTACTGAATTCAATTGTTAAACCTAACTTTAAAAAAAGCTGTGTGATTGATGTCACTCCCTCCTGTTGAATCGCAATCAAATTACCAGAATACTAAAAGTCACGTTGCCTCTTGAATTGCAATTTTGAATTCTGATCATTATCAATTAATATGAGTAAATGTTAGTTTTCTCATTCGTTTTGTATCATTCAAATATTTGATGAATATGTATATATTATAATTTATAGATCAAGATTGAAGTGTGAAGATGGCATATTCGTATGAGTGCATAACAAATAGCAATTCCCTAATCTCAATTATTTGGTGTTATATACTTATATGTAGGGCTGTAAACGAAC
This sequence comes from Helianthus tuberosus, assembly GCA_030545235.1. NCBI lineage: Eukaryota > Viridiplantae > Streptophyta > Magnoliopsida > Asterales > Asteraceae > Helianthus > Helianthus tuberosus. The sequence goes on from JARYGA010054948.1 coordinate 18,980, forward strand.
TGAACGTTCAGTGAACAGTTCGTGAACCGTTCGATGGGAAGTTCGTTTATGTTCGTTCGATTAGCTTAACGAACGAACACGAACAAAAAATTTCGTTCGGTTAGCTTAGCGAACGAACACGAACATAGGCCTCGTTCGTTCGACTGCGTTCGTGAACGTTCGGTAACATGTTCGGTTACGTTCGTCCGTGTTCGCTTGATTATATTAAAAAATAATAAATAATAAACCTTTTATCTAAACATATCGAAAACTTGAAACCCTATTTTTTTCTACGTTAGCTAAAATTTGGACATGCCATAACATTTTGGGGGATAATTATGTCTAAGTTAGTTAAAGTTGATTCATCGTTTGGTGGTGTATTAGACTTCTTGTGTTTTGATTTATCATTTGATGGCCGTATTTAACTACTTATATCCAATGTTTAAGGATAACAATATTTTTTTTTCAAGTTAAACGTTCGGTTGCGTTCTTTTTTATTTGTTTGCATTCGTTTGTGTTCGCTTGCGTTCGTTTGTGTTCGAGACCAGTGTTCACGAACTGTTCGTGAACAACTGAATTTCCTTAACGAACGAACATGAACATAAACTTATGTTCGGTATACGTTCGTGAACAGTTTGCAAACATGTTAATTTTCTTAATGAACGAACACGAACATGACCTTGTTCGTGTTCGTTCGGTTCGTTTACAGCCCTACTAATATGTATTTTATTGATTTACACCGAATTCTGAACCCTAATCCACGGCAAGTGTTGAGAGATATTTTTCTGCTATGAAGCATGTGAAGATGGATTTACGAAATCGGATGGGTGATAAGGATTTGATTGATGCTTGCATTTGTTATATTGAAAAAGAGTTCTTTGCGAAAGTTGCGATTGAAGACGTTATGAGTCATTTTCAAAATATGAAAACACGGAGGGAGCAACTATAAAATGTAGTTTATTTATATATTGTAAATGACTTTGTATTTTTATTTTGTGTTATTTCAATGACATGACACTTTTATTATGATATTGATTTTTATTATGTAATTCGACCTAACTAGACCCAACCCGATCCGAAAATTTGGACTCCGAGTTATTTCAAACCCGGATATCGAGAAAAAAACGACACCATAGAAAAATTTTCTGACTCAGCCACTGTACTCAACTGGTTAAGACACTAAAACACGATTTATCCTAATAAAATTAAATCAACATACAATTCCTTTTACGGATGACAACACCAAAGAAAAAACACGAGCCAGCTACCTCCATCAACTCAACTAGTTGCTATAGATGGCTTAGCAACATAGCAGTTCCTTTTATTTATTCTCTACAAAAATGGTAAATTCTTTACTTTTGACATTCCCCAAATATCAATTTTGCCCTTGTTTTTAAAACTTTTTTCACGTCAGTGTCATGATTTAAGTAATGCCATCAGTGAATTTTATGATCAAAAAGGTTATTTCTCCGTTGGCGTAATTTTAGTGTTGATTTTCTCTTTATTAATACAATAAATAATACATGCTCATTTTATTTGCTTGATTTATCTTATTAATTTTATATCATTCTGCCTTTGAAAAAGTTATGTTCTTGTATGCATATATTTTGTTGAGCTCATTATTATGTTGTATTTATATAAATTGTTGGACTCGGTAATTTTACAGTTATTAACATCAAAGCTCATAGGATTACAGATTACACACCAATAAAATCTCAAATCTAGCAAATTTTACAAACGTGATATAAGTACACATAATAGCCATTAAAATTGTAAAAACAAAAACACATGTTTTCTGTTGAAATGTCTAGCAGACACTACCTTTTTTTAACCAATAGAAAACCAACACCACATCGGCAAGAAACGTCTAATAGGCGCTACCGGATGAAACGTCTACTAGACGCTACCTTTTTTAACCAACACACATGTCAAAATACCACTAGCTGAAAATTGGAGGAGTTGTAACGTTTGGTTTAGACGCTTCATATGTTCATTTTCCCTTTTATATCCGGGCAATGTACAAATCTGTGATTTTCCCTTTAAAATATTGCCCTAGTTATCATGTTTTAGTGACTATGCTAATATGAAGTGAACGAAAACATTGTATCCTAATCCTAACTAAGTTAATAATAGGGCCGTTCAAAAAACCGGTGGCTCGAGGCTCGCTCGAAAAAAGTTCGAAAAAAGCTCGGTTCGAAGTTAGATCGGTTTTAAACGAGCTCGCTCGGCTCGGCTTGTAAACGAGCCGAGCCCGAGCCAAGGTAGGTTAGATTCGTGGCTCGCTCGGTTTGCTTGTTTAAATTAAACCCTAAATTATATATGTGTGTGCGTGTGTATCCTAATATTTAAGAAATGTTGTTTAATTAGTAGCATGGTTATTTTTTATGGAAAAAAAAATAGATTGTTAAGTTATAGTCTTAATTAGTAATATTGATGGTTAAGTTATAATCTTTTGTTGTTCGTTTTATTTATAGTTTGCCTAAAATTACTATTCTATTAGCCTAAATAATGTTTTGTTTATTATTTTTTGGTTTTATGTATATCATTATGTGAAAAAAAAAAATACAAAAAATATAAACTTGTTTTAAACAAACAAGTCGGCTCGACGAGCCACGAGCTGGCTTGAGCTTTTGACGAGCCAAACCCGAGCCCAACTTTCCAGATCGTTGTTAAAAAAATTGAGCCGGCTCGGCTCGATTCGATTTTTAAACGAGCCGAGCCTGAGCGCACCATAGTTCGGTTCGGCTCATCTCGTTTACAGAACTAGTACATAAATACACAAAAACATTAAATATTAACTACAATATATATGTGATCAATGAGCAACATTTGGAGCTGAGAATAAATTAACTATACTATATATCTAGAAGTACCATACCAGTAAACCTTAAACTAATCAACTTCTCTAGACTGGTTCGAGCTGCAGATAGTGTCAATGGCGCCAATGATAGCGATAACGACAAAGATGAGAACAAAGTGCGGGCTCATGGTGGAAGACATCTTCGGCCAGTAACAACAAATGCAAATGTTGTCGACACAAGCTGATGTTCTCATGATGTCTTCTGGCTCATTGAACTGAGAGCATATTCTTGTGCAGGAATTGTCTCTACACTCAATTGGATAGAATTCTTGGAAGGTAAAGAGACCATCATCACCTGCAAGCAAGCAAGCAAGCAAGCAAGCAAGCAAGCATGCATGAAAACCAGCAAAATGATAGTAAATTAAACTTAAAGATAGTTAGAGAAGAAAGAGAATGTGTTATGAGCAAAGCATACTAGTGTTGGTACTCCTCGGGGCTTTGCAGATTTCATCTTGCTTGAGTGAAGATGGAGCGGGAGAAGGTGCCATGTGAGCGAACAAACGTTTGAAAAACATCATGTAGAAGAAGAGGAAACAGATGATTTTTTTCTCCATTAGCAGCGATGGAGACGGAGGAGAAAATGTTGCCGGAAGAATATATAGATGGAAGAAGAGATGAAATGGTGAGGGTTTATTTGTAGGGTTTTTGAAGTTTAAAGATCAAGGAAGGTATTGGGAAGGAAAGATGAATGTGTTGTCATGTGTTGATTGGTTTCGGGACTTATTCTTTCAACCTAAAACTAAAAGAATGATTTTTTTAAGGCACAAACTATCTACACACTTAGAGCATTCTCATCCAATCCATTAAATTATACATACATTCCACAAAAAACAACTCCTATTTCAATATACTAGGTTAGAACCCCGTCTATTACACGGGTTGAATAAAAGTAATTTATATAATAAGTAATAAAAAAAGGTTATATCTTAAAAAAAACATATGTATTACAGACACGGATAAATAAATATAATGTAATTGGTTAAAACATGTAGTCATCATGATATAAACATAAAAATTGGACTTTGATATACTATTTGCTTATTATAACATTTTATTTTATTTTTTATTTATTATAAGGTTAAATTGTTAAATAAATTTGAATGCCAAATGAACTATCATTAAACGTCAAGTTAATGATGAACGTCTAACTCTAGTTTTATATATGTTTGATACGAAATGTCAAGTTAATTAAGAACGTCTAACTCTAGTTTTATATTATGTTAATATACATGTTATTTTGTTATATATGATTATTTATGTATTTTATTGTTACTTGTATTTTCATTTATAGTTTTAATTAAAAAAAGATTATTTATGCTTAGGGAAAAGTGAATAAAACCATCCAAAACTACGTAGTTTTGCTAAAAATCCTTTCAAACTTTAATTCCTAAATTAACTTTAACTAAAATTTATCCAAATACGAGCGAGAAGGATCATTATTATCCAAATGATATAACAGTGGTAAATAAGAAGAGGTGCAAAGGAAGAGATGTGGTTATTGATGAAATGGTTCGAACATTTATAGATTCCTCAACAAGAGACAATGCAATCAAAGCATCCAACAAACCTAGAACTTCATCTGCAACAACTATATATGTCCAATCCAACATATGTACCTGTTTAATTGCTATTCTACGCCTTGAAGAGTTAGGGTTTTGACGGCGTCAGTTTCAAAATATGAATATGCGCTACATTTGAGTCCCATCTGCTTTAACTTGCACCACATCTGTAGCTCGATCAGGAGAAGAAGAATATTTTTTAAGAACCTGATGGAGATCGATTGGGCAAAGCATGATGGAGATCGATTGGGCAAAGCATGGGAAGAGAGCAGGAACCAATTTTGGCCAAATTGATGGAGACGGCTGAAGTTAGGAAGGATTTTTAGCAAAACTACGTAGTTTTGAATGGTTTCACATTTAAGCTTAGATGTGAAACAGCCACATATTCACTTTCCCCTTATGCTTATTTTGTTATTACTTAAATATGTTCACTTATAATTTTAATTTAAAAAATAAGGTTATTTATGCTTATTTTGTGGTTACTTAAATACGATTCTTGCAACATAGTATTAATTTTAGTATTGTGTAATAAAGCAAAGGCATGAGAAATTATGAATAAAAACCAAAGGGTAAAATATTACAAGAAGGTGAGGATGCATAATAATTTAAATTATTATTATGTAATAAGAAAGAGTGAAATCAAAAAAATTGATATTCTATTTATTTTCTTCTAAATCATCAACTAAAACAGAGAATATTTTTTATTTTTTATTTTTTATTTTTATTTTTATTTTTTTTCTTTTTTTCTTTTTATTCTTAATTAAGTTGAACCATTATCGTTGGTCCAATTCAATATAACATTAAATCAAAATTACATACTATTGTAAAATTAGGATATAATATCCGAAATTTTAATCATAATAGCCAAATATTTATTAGTGATAATTGATTTATTAAATTTGGTATATTAATAATAAATTTGTTTGACTAAATAGATTCTTAAATTATCCCTCCCTCATAGCCCAGTGGTTGTGGAGCCGGTTGTCCTCCTAGAGGTCACCGGTTCGACTCCCGCTTGTGGCGAAAGGGGGCGGGACGTCCCAATGATAGATCGTATCCTACCGAGGCATGGTGCGGTCTTGAGGGCAACCCGGTTTTCACCCAGCTGTTACCCCAGCGGTTTTACCCGTGTGGGGGCAGTATGGTTTCCGGGCGAAGGTCAGCTTACGAGACGGCCGGGGCCCAATCGAACATCGCGCCGGAGGGCGGAGCTGACGGGGGATTGTCTTCGACAAGAACCCGGTGACACTGAGTCACATACATAGAAAGTCACCCTTCAAAAAAAAAAATAGATTCTTAAATTAAAGGTGGGTGTATATACTATTTAGCCACATTTACATGTGTAAACATATAGTTGATAAATATTTGCCTATTAAAAAATCATTATATGAGTTAAGAGTTTATCTATAATTAATTAGAATAGATTAAACTAAAATTATAATTATCTATAAGAGATGATCTAATATGATGACAAGTGTCCCTAACAGTGGCGGATCTAGAAACTCTTCGTAGAGGTAACGTTTTATGAAAAAGCGGTAACGAAATCGAAAAAACGTCAAAAAAAGGTCAATTTTTTTCAAAATTTAAACTACCGCTGGAGCGCTAAGCGGTAGCGGAGGCTACCCCTTCCCCTAAGGTAGGTCCGCCCCTGGTCCCTAAAGTGGTTTATTTTATTATATAGTATAGATTTTCATTAAAAACAAATATTTTTTCTCTCTCCTTTTCAATTAAATAATATTATCATTACATTTTTCTCTCCCCTTCACTCACAACCACTTTCAATACATATTAAAAAAATTATACTGGGTGAACAGTGTCCCCCCAAATATACAGATGAACAGTAACATTTTCTCTCTCATCCACTCACAACCATTTTTTATACCCTTTATAATATAAAAACTACCCCTCACATATTTTGATGGTTTGGATGAGAATGCTCTTACACACATGGTGTGTAGATAGCCAACCCAAAAATGGATTTTTTGTTTTATATGCACACCCTGCAGTGTCGAGCTGTGGCCAAAGCGCGACGTTTTGGTCCGGTCAACCAGACAAAGACTGAAGGGTGTCTGACGGGTCTGTTGACTGGATCAAAATGCCGAAAGCTCGGCGTTTTGGTCCTGTCAACAGACCCGTCAGACACCCGTCAGTCTTTTGTCTGGTTGACCGGACCAAACCGCCGCTCTTTGGCCACAGCTCGACACTGCAGGGTGTGCATATAGGACAAAAAATGTCTTTTTGGTGTGCAAATAGCCAATTGGGTGTGCCAATAGGTACACCCTTTTTTATATAAAAATACATATACGATGTTTCTAATATTTTAACAAAAAACATTGGCTTAAACTAAAATAATTATCTTTTTTATATTAAAAATACATATATGATGTTTCTAAGATTTTAACAAAATATGTTTCTAAGTTTTTAACAATGGTAAATTACACTATTATTCTTTATGTTTGTAACGGGATGCAATAGATAACCTTTAACAATTAAAGTTACAGTCTTTTATTTGCAAAACCTGTTACACCTTAGGTCCTTTGACCCTAACCTGGTTAAAACTTTCAGTTAAGTGAGGTCATGTGCAACCCATATAAAGACAAAACAATCATTTATTTAATCTAAATTGCTGCTATCAGATGGAAAGCTATCTCTATCCTTTTGTTTTAATTAACACTACATTTTACTACTTTGTTCTACAAATCAACTAGATAAACTAACAGATAAAAAGCAGCAACCAAATGATGAAATCTGAAGATAATAAACAAAATCTGTTTCAAGAGAGACGCGTGCCATGATCAGACGGGCTTTGGATCTCAACAATACGAGGACCTTCCTCCTTCTTATGATAACTGGTCTCAACAATAACCGAAACGGACCTTCCTCCTTCTTATCCTTCCTCACATAATCGAAATGGATCTGAACCAATTAGAGATGAATCAGCCCTATCATATCATAAAATCTCTCTGAACAAACTCTCAATTTTCAAAAGCAAATGAAAGATATCTGCAATCGTTGCATCAAATTCCAAAATCTCATTTCATCAAACACCTGATGATCATAACTACGGAGCAAATCGAGCGAGGAACCAACGAATGAAACCAGCAGTTACCAGTTCAATAACAAAATGCCAACAGAAATATCTTCAAATCAATCTATAATTGTCATCAAAGCTTCAAATTACAACCTTACAACATGAAAATGTAAAAGAATATTCACAATTTCACATAATCAGAACGGATCTGAACCAGTTATCATAAAAGCTCTCAGAAACATAGATGACTAGGTTATTGGATCTGAACCAGTATACCAAAACCTGACTCGAATTCAAAGCCACCCAAACCCCACCAACCCGAACCTTATATGACTAGGTTATTGGGTCAGTTTTTCCCAACCAAAACCCCAAACAACCTGACCCGAAAAAAAAAACACGAAGATTATAACATCATATTGTCAAATCTTGTTTGGAACATTAAGTTTTGTGACTTTTAAAGATTATAAAACATCATATTGTCAAATGTTTTTTGAATTTTGAGAGTGAATTTCAAGGATTGTCCTTTATCTTTATACTCATTTTCAGGCGCTGTCCTTTATGTTCAAAATTGACGAGTTTTGTCCTTTATGTTTTCATATCATACACGTTTTGTCCTTTAGGCCTAACCCAGTTAGTTTTTTCAGTTAAATTTGGTCATGTGCTTTGCACATGAGGGGATTTTTGTCAATTCAAAGGTTGCAGAAGCTTTGAGCTGTAAATCTGCCGTTGAACTTACCTTTGAATTGACAAAAATGCCCTCATGTGCAAAGCACATGACCAAATTTAACTGAAAAAACTAACTGGGTTAGGCCTAAAGGACAAAACGTGTATGATATGAAAACATAAAGGACAAAATTCATCAATTTTGAGCATAAAGGACAGCGCCTGAAAATGGGTATAAAGATAAAGGACAATCCTTAAAATTCACTCGAATTTTGATAATATGTTTTTAGTAGCAATGTGAAGTTTGATGGTATTTTGTAAAAAAAACATATATCTTCATTTTACATTTAAATCCGAAACCCGGCCCGAACCCAAATAATCCAAACAACTGTAACACCCTGAAATTTATAAAAATTTAATCAGATTTATAAAGTATTAATCAAACGAGAACATACTAACTAGGATTAGATGACCCAGTTTGATACGGGTCTTGTGATACCGAATGAATGGACGATGTAACACCTCGAAAATTCACGTCCTATAATGTGTTGACACGTGTCATAATGTTTGAACGTGTGAAAGAATGTTCTGAAAGGACTAAAGTTGACAAACATGGAAAGTATGTTAATATACGAGTTCTAAATGTCAACAGTGAATAAATATATGGTATATTAACCCTACATGATGCTCATACCTTCAAACGAATAAATCATGGATCATACGAAGCTAAAAGTGAGAGATTTCAAACTACAGGGGCTAAATGTGTCAACATGTTTAAGTTATACCTATGAGTGACCTTTTAGCGAACCCAAAGCTTTGTAAAGATTAATTATGCTCACTAGAATGCACGATATAAATTTCATAAAGTTTCGTTATCGTATGAGAAAGTTATGATCATATTCGTGTGCGAGGGGTTAAAAGCGTCAACGTTGAAATTATGACTTTTCAGGTAACCATAAAGTTACCCAAGGACTTAACAAAGTTTGGTTATGTCTTAAGGCCCTTAAAAGTCAAGTTAGAGGGCTCAAAGTGCAAGAAAGCATGTTAAGGTCAAGTGTAGAAGGATCAGGGACTAAAAGCGTCAAAAAGTGCATAAGTTTGCATTTTCGCGCATAACCTACGTTCTGAGTACATCTGGACATCCAAAAATTTATGTAAGCATGACTACATTATATTTTAGTGTTCTCCTTAAGAAAAATCCATGTGTCGCGTCATTTAGATCGTTTTTCGCGCTTGTGCGCATTCCGTCGTAATTAAGCGAACATCGCGTTCGTACGACCAAACGAACCATCATCCGGCATATTTTTGAGCATGTTTTGATTTCCCTATACTTTAACTTCATTTTAGAGCCTTGAAATGAGGTTAACGGGGTTCAAACGCATCGAGAATCGCTTAAACAGGCTGCAGGGACTAAACATGTCATTTTTGAAAGTTTGCTGAAACAAGGGGGGCAGTGGCGTAGCGCCACTGCATGTGTCCTTACCAGTCGCGCTACGCGACTGCCTATTCTGGGGCAGAAACATGCAGAAACTCAGTTTTTCGCATTCGGGACCAGATTCGACGTATTAACAGCTGTTAACAGCTGTTCTCCACTCCTTAATCCCTTGCCAAGTGTTGATACCCTATGGTTAGTGACAATTTAGACACCATAACCTTCCGACAAGTGTACGGCCTTGATCGTTTCCCCTTTTCCAAGAAACGATCCTAACGGTGGACCGAAATCTATAAATACCACCCCCCTTTGGCTTAAAAACCCACAAATCTGATCATTTGGGCTCTAAGTTGGAACCTTCGTTTCATACCTGAGCTATTTTGATCTGGGTTAGCATTCGGGGACCCTCCGTAAGTATTCCTTCGTTCTTTTATCGCTTTTCTAGTCCGAAAGTCAAACTTTGTTTGACTTTCTGCATTGACCAGTTTATGGTCGATGCGAAGTTCGTTTGAACTTCATAACGTGAGCGTGATCACGATGGTTATAGTCCCTAGTGATTATACCTACTGATTACCACGTTATCTAGGCTCAGTGACGAGCCGTAGTTTCGGCCAGAATACGTATTCTTGCGTATTTTGTAACCAAACTACTTATGGGTATCAAAACCGTTTGTTTTGATACCAAACTTGTTTTCTAACTTAGTTAAGCATGTTTTAACATGCTTAGCTCGTCACTTTTAGTTTAGTGCTTATATAGGGTCGTAAAGGTAAGTGATCTAAACAATCGCTTATACTTTCGAACCCGACCCGTTTTGTCGATCATTAGGATCCGACCAAACACATTAAGTGACCTTATGGTCACATCGTTCGAGTAGTTGTATGACAGGTAGTATATATGCCTTAGGTAAATGACCAAAATACCCCTACAGGGCTTAAATTGAGATTAAACTCGTTTTGGGCATAATGGAAGGTATCCTACTGATATCACAACATAATTAAGGCATATTAACTAAGGAAACCTGTTCGTGACCTATTCGGTTACCCGTTACGCTTATTACGCGATCGGTTCGGTTTATGTAACAAGTTTACATAAATTAGCCGAAACGGGTCAAACCTTATTGGTTTTATCTCAAAAATCCAGAATGTGTTGAGTTTACCCATATTATACAAGTCTCCAAACTTGTCGGGTCTAAATCACATTCTATTCCGGTCTTCGCTTAATCGTGCGTAAGAACCGTATATTCCCTTAAGACTAACCGGTCTAAGCTTAGGCTTAATCAAAGACCCGTTAGCATTCTAATTAATTATTTATACCATCATTCCAGACTAGAGCTTTCCGGTAAATTGTACCTACGCTTACTTAAGTGACTACGGCTGAGTTATTAGATTCTTGCTATTTAAGACAGGAGCTAGCTCAGGTAAATACTCTTAACTTATTTTCCCTATACGGGCTTGGGATACGGTACTATAAAAGTACCGCTTGGTCGGGTGTATGTAGTCATTTAAATCGGATTGTGATTGATGTACTTACATAACCTGTTTAATATGTATTATTTTATTATTATTTGGTGTATGGCCTTTGGGGGTTAATGACCATGTCCCGGATATCCTTGGCATCATTTTACGAAATGGCCACGACCTAAGCACGGGGTGTAGGCATACACCTGACAGCTGCATTATGTAAAAACTGGTAATCCACTCCGAGGTATCATCCTTGTGGGCATTATACCGGAACTGGTAATCCACTTAGAGGATGATAGCCCGTGGGCATTATACCTGTGGCGTGTCTGTTAATCTAGTCCGGCCCTACAAACCGGCCCTAACGGACGACAAATAAGTAAAACTGTATACAAGATTATATACAAATAATTTTCCCAAGTTATAAAAGATTAATTTTGCCTCTGTGCATTTTAATCAAAGTGTCAAAAGGTTTTGTGCCTGGTGCATCTAAATCAATTTTCTTAAACTCTTTTCAAATGAGTCAGTTGAGTGTATTTACCAGTGAAAACTGACGTATTTTCCAAAAGGGTTAAGTGACAGGTATTGAACGTAATTGGCTGGAAGCTCAGGGCGCTAATAAGGAATCTTGCAAGTTCTAGGTGTCTAAAGTCTGTTGAACAAGTGATATGTTTTAAAGATCCGTCTGTGGATCCTTTACTTCCGTTGTAATACTTTGATGTTACACTATTACGGATTGTAATATATATCCTTTTGCTTCCGCTGTGCATTTATATATATTGTGTTGTTTGACTATGATGTTGCCAACCACGTCACGTTACTCCCCTACCGGGCCCACCGGTGACACGTGGAAATTTGGGGTGTGACAGACGAGAACTCCTAAATTATGAATAAAACAATAATTGAGGGACTAGAATGGTTAAACTTGAAACTTGGAATCTTAAAACAAAAGTTATCACACCAAACACACACAAAAAGTGTGTGTCTGGTCGATCTCAACACAGGGCCAAACCCTAACTCTCACAAAACTCATGAATTGAAGGCTCAAATCAAGTTCAAATCAAAATCTGAATATAGATTAGTGATCACCTCGTTGAAGGGATCATAAGGTATGTAAATTTTAGTGTTTTTGATTCATCTCAAGTTCTAGACAAATTATGAAAAATCAAAATTGAGCTTGATTATATGATGTATAGATGAAACTTGTAATGAAAACAAGTATAAGGCTAAATCCTAGTTGATAATTTGCAACAACCTTGCTTGAACTATGAAATTTGTGATAACCCACTTATAAGTTAAATGGGTTTTACTAAGTAGATGAACACAAGCATTATGATTGTCAAAAATGGTGTTACTTGATTTCTCTATGATAATGTTGGTGATTACATGCATGCTTGATATGGAGGAATCGAAAAATGTGATTGAAATTGGTAAAAATAACAAATCATGAACTTGATTCTAGCTATGTAGAAATTATACCCGCTAGGTGTTCGTTGAAATGCCTAAGTGAGGATTAAAATGTTAAAAATCGGATAAAAACGCATGCTTGAATTTTATAGCGAATTATGCGTTAAAGGTTATGAAGGGGGTTCTAAATTGGTTCTGAATTGAACTCTTTAGGCAAAGAATCCGGATCGTCGAGTGGACAAGCCGGTGGAGATACGCGCTTGAAGGGTGTGCTCTAAAGGTACGCGACTTGTCGTCTCTTTACATTTATGTAGACAAGCGTAGTCGTAAATATGTTTAATGTTGATATAGCGAAAATGGTTGCGTTTGGTAAGTCAATGAAGTGATGGAATTCACTCGATAACCAAATGGGTCAAAACGAATGGTTAAAGTATGTTTGGAATGTCAATGAAGTGATATGACTCACTCGACAACCAAACGGGTCAAAATAGATAGCTAGATATGTGTAACGTTGATATAATGAAAATAGTCGTGTTTAGTATCACATTGAAGTGATGGAAATTCACTCGACAAACCAAACGGGTCAAAATAAATAGTTGGTTAGGTATGCTTATTGATAATGTTGTTTAAATTAGTCATGTTTAGAATGTACATTAAGTGATGAAATTTCACTAGATAAAGAACGAGTTAAAATAATGGTCGAAATGGTAGTGATTGAAGTGCCTTGAACGCCACTCGTTAAATTTGAGTTATAAGAACGTAAACCATGGAATGGAGATGATACACTAAGATGGACAAGCCCGGGAATGGGTAATTATGGTTGGAAAATCAATGACGTTGAATTGTGCAGGTATGTAACCTTGTTCCATTACATTATGTTAATTAGAATTACGGTCGTTTGAAATTGTGTTTTTAAGGCAAGATATTTGTTAATAAAAGTGACGAAGATCACTATTAGATAAACGAGTCAAAAACTTGATTAGAAAATGTTTGGTAGTCATTGGAAATGGAGGATTCCATAAATGAGCCAAACGGGTCGATTAATTGTTTAGTAGATAGTAAGAATGTGTTTTGAATAATTTATGGCGATGGTGGATCACAAAAGCATAAAACCATGGACTTGGTATTGATACGCTAGTTATCGTAAGCCCCGGATGATGGGTAAATAAGATTAGAATGTCAAAGAATAAGTTGAAGAACAATTTGCACACATAGTTAATGGGTCGAATAATCGAAACTAGGATTTTGTGGGCCATTCATTCATAATCCGGGTTTCGTTAAGTGAAATTTATATGGTTAGATCCGTAATTTTAATACGGACATATAGGAAAAAGAATCGGCTAAAACGGATATGTAAATAAAAAGTTATGAGGAATTAAGCGAAAAAAAATATAAGAAGGCTGAGCTGGGCGAACCGTGGGTCACGGTCCTGAACCGTGACTCACAGTCTGGCAATTCTGTTTGGAGTTGGGCGAACCATGGGTCACGGTCCTGAACCGTGACTCACAGTCTAGCAGTTCTGTTTAGAGCTGGGCGAACCGTAGGCCACGGTTCTGAACCGTGGCTCACAGTTTGGCTGTAATTTGTTTGTTTTTCATTATTTAAGCTATAAAACTCGTTTTTACTTAATATTAAGATGTCAAAACTAATGATTAATGTGGTTTTGACCATAGGTGATGCTCGTTTGTTGTGGATGTTGATCAAGCAAGGGAATCAAGAACCGAACACAAGTTTTGAATGCTTCCGCGCTAATCTAATCTAGTTTAAAACATGTTGTTTTGTAAACTCTTTTGAATATTGAACATTTTAATCTAGTTAGTCGACTATGTTTAAATACTATGATGACGTACATCTTAGTTATTAACTAAGTTTTGTTGGTCATGTATTTCTTATTTAAATAGTCCGTATTTTATGGTTATAAAATAAAATTATAAGACAAGTGTTACAACAACCCAACCCGAAATTCGAAAGGAAAACCCAAAGAACACCCCTAAACCTGACCTTAAACATCCACACTTCTTAACTGGCTTCAACACACCATTTTAGTATTTGTTTTAGTTGTTTTGTGCTAGGGGATATTAACGGAGTCAAGTTTTACCTATGGAACTCATAGGATCTTTGTTTCAAATGAGAACTATGAAATCATCTAGAAAGTATGAAATGAATGGGTGTATTATATTTGTTATTATAAACAATTTTGTCAGGGCAAATCTTAGTGTACGAGCCTCTTGCACACGTATAGTCTAGAGGTGCCGAGTCAACTTAGGTTTCTAAGGTTTCTATGACTCAAACCTGTAACCTTCGTCTCACATTGTCACATGACAATAAACTTACATAAATTCAAGATTCATTGTTTATTTGCAATTTTACTACTAAAGTGTAATAATATAATTATCAAGATGAAGTGCATCACTATAACACGTGCAAGACTACATGATGAAAATAGTGTTAAGGGTAATGCTATATTATTACCCTGTTGGGTTTTGAAGACTTTAATCACACTGAGAAAACTACGTACAAAGAATGTGTTTACAAAACCTTAATTTCATTCATGCTAAAATTTACATTATATAGAATAAAATACATACCCACTAACCCACTAACTAATAATTAGGGCCACTAACCCATTAACCCCACTAACTTAATCTTGCTAAACACTTCAACATAAAAAACACATGACTAATTAAAATACTTGACCCATAAAAAACATACTTTTACCGACCCGACTTGACCCGTCAAGATTAATCTAACATTCACCCCCTTACACTATGTTCCCGAGTCCATTTAAAGGGGGAGAGGAGGTGAGGGGAGGGGAAGGGAAGGAAAATTTTCTCTCCTAATCTCTCCAATTTGAGAGGATGAATATATGGTCATATTTGGTCATATTTTCTTCCCTTTTCCCTCCCCCCCTGTTAAATGAGATTTGGGAACATGGTTTTTCATATTTTCATCTCTTTTCCCTCCCCTCCCCCTGTTAAATGAGACTCGGGAACATAGTGTTAATCTTGACATTTTGACCCGTTTCTTTCTTGCTCGTTGATTGAACCACATAGGTTCCGATCTTGCTCTTGCCATACGAACCGTTAAGGTTCGATTATTTCTTTCTTTCTTTTGGCTACCGATATTCTTCTTTCTTTCTAATCAACGCCCTTTCTTTCTTTCTTCATTCTGACTGGTGCTTGCTCTTTCTTTCTTATCGCACCGGTCTCTTTCTTACTTTCTTGCGATAGACTGAAATCGTAATTTCTTTCTGCTTCTTTCTTTCATTCATTCTTTCTCCTTTCTCCTTTCTGATTGGCGACGACTCTTTCTTTCTCACACCGATCGGTCGCGACTTTCTTTCTTCTTTCTGATTGACTCCCATTCTTTCTTTCTTATGGCTTGCTACTTTCTTACTTTCTTGCAACACCATCTTTCTTTCTTTCTTTCTTACGAGGCCATGTTACTCTCTCCTAAAGCGACGCCGGCCACCTTTTTTTCCCCTTTTCTTGTGGCGCCTCTTATATCTTTCTTCCTTGCATAATCCAAATTGGATTTTCTTTCTACATGAACCATAAGGTTCAAACTTGCTAACATATTGAAATTTTCTGCTCAATCTTAATTGCTATCACCAACATGGCCCATGCTTGATTTCAATTATTCCCACGAAGACCTACCTCCCTTTCTTGAGCTGCTTTTTCTTTTCTTTTGACTTGATATTTAATTTTTGACTTTAAATTCAATTTTGGATTTGAATTAAAACCTTCAAAACTTATCCACCGACTGACCTACCCATTATGAAACCAACTTTGCAATTTTAACTTTTAATTCATCCTTATCACAAACAAACAAATAGGAATGTTTGTTTGTATTTTCTCCCTTCGATTCTTGCTGAACAAAGAGGTTGCTCTCTTCTTTTTCTTTCCATGCTGCAACTATCACCATGAAACAATTGGAATTTGTCTCCTCCTTTCTCTCTGCTGAAATCAAACAACTACGTTACAAACTTACTTGCGTACAGATCCTTGCAAATAATACTTGTTGCGACAAAAATAAACTTTCTTCTTCCGATCACATAATCATCTCATCTTTCACTACTTTCTGCTCCAGCTCTACAGCCAAAGGCTGTACCCTGTTTCTCGCCACCGACTCTCAAAACGAATTCCTTCTTCAACCTTGCTCTGA
This sequence comes from Helianthus tuberosus, assembly GCA_030545235.1. Taxonomy (NCBI): domain Eukaryota; kingdom Viridiplantae; phylum Streptophyta; class Magnoliopsida; order Asterales; family Asteraceae; genus Helianthus; species Helianthus tuberosus. The sequence continues at coordinate 35,532 of JARYGA010054948.1, forward strand.
TACCAATTGTTGGGTTTTGAAGGCTTTAATCACACCGAGAAAACTACGTACAAAGAATGTGTTTACAAAACCCTAATTTCATTCGTGTAAAACTTACATTATATAGAATAAAATACATACCCACTAACCCACTAACTAATAATTAGGGCCACTAACCCATTAACCCCACTAACTTAATCTTGCTAAACACTTCAACATAAAAAACACATAACTAATTAAAATACTTGACCCATAAAAAACATACTTTTACCGACCGACTTGACCCATCAAGATTAATCTAACAAACCCATGTTTAAGTAATGCTATATCATTGAAATTTATTCAAAAATTTTATATGTCCGTTGGTGTAATTTTAGTGTTGATATTTTCGTTATTAGGCTATAGGGTGTGGGGGTCATGATTGGGTCATGATTTGCCACATACCCATTATTCATGCCCTATACCACCCCCCAAATTAAATCACGGTGGTTCCCGTGGATTAAACCACGGCAACCACGTCCCCCTTTTTTCCCAATATTCACGCAAACCCTAACCCAAACATCAAGAAGAACGGCAGCAAATCAATCGCAAATTACATCAAGAAGAACGATAACAGGTACTTGTTTTTTTATGATATGTATTACGATTATAGTTCTTCTTGATGTAATTATTTTTTGTTTGGATTGATTGATTTCTAGTTGAATTGTATGATAAATCGGTTAATATGATATGTAGAATGTTAACTTGTGGAGTTTGATCTGAATTTTATTTGAATATATGAAGTGAAATTGGTGTTGTTGATGTGCGAATTGTTGCTGATGAATTTGACTAATTTATGTGTGGAAAGTAATGGAGTTTTGAATTTTTATTTGCCATAGGATAGAATTTATAGTTTTTTTTATGTTAGGGTTACTTTTAGGTGATTTATAAAAGTGAACAGTAGGTTGTTCTGTATTCATTCTTTTGAGGATTTATAATTTTGCATGGACCTGAGTATTCTTGCTTTTAGGATATACTGCTTGCTTTTAGAAAGCAAATGGAAGAGTTTTGGAGGGTCAGTTAGCTCATAAGTTATTTGAACTGTACTTTGTGGAGATAGTAACATATTAAAAAAGAGTGTGCAACTGCAAATTTCGATTTTCACTAGACATTGGTGGAGGCTATGTTGTCACTAGACCTGGGCTTAAAAACCTGGTCATTTATGTGAGAACATTATAAGAATTTAAGTGTGTGATATTATGTTTTCTAACCAACCCAATACATTCACCACTCACTAGAGATGCACAAATCAATGTTTGTATGGGATTTCAATTTTTTATATTTTACTTTGTTATACTATTTGTACCTACAATAGCAAAGAATAGTAAATACTATCATGGATCCAAGCAACCCGAACAACCCGCCACAAACCCCGTGGACGGCACCTGTTGATTCGATGTGGGCGACTCCACAATTTTCTTTTTCAAGCTATAATCAAGTTCCTAACGCGTTCACGCAACTCCCTCAAACCCCGCATCCTACTAGTTTCTTTCAACTTCAACAAATCCAGTTTCAACAACAATATCAACAACAACTTAAAACCCTCCAACAAAGCCAAAGTCGGCCTATTCATACGAAAGTCCAATCGCAACCGACACCCGATACCCCTTCGTTAGACGATTTGGATGATATTGACGCTGTACCCGAAATCCAACCTCAAAGTTCTAAGAAAACATCTAAAAAAAGCGTTCAAAGAGGCCGGAACAAGATAATTTAACCACCGGTAGAGGTCAAACTTGGACATCAATCGAAGAGATGGCGTTGGCAAGGGCGTGGACCAATACGTCTACGTGTCCGATCGTAGGTATGTTATACTTTTTTTATTTATACTAAAATAATATTTTATTCAAGATAAAACAACATTTATTTACACGTTAATATTTATTGTAGGTAATAATCAAAGGTCTGATAGTTTTTGGAATGAGGTTTGCAACAAATTTCATGCTTTGATGCAAAAAGAACCGTACCGAAGAGTGAACTCAATAGGCTCAAAGTATCGAGAGATGAATAAGAAGATATCGGCGTTTTGTGGTTATTACAACAATGCTCATTCGAATCGGCCAAGTGGGGCGAGTGATGAAACGGTTTTTGCCATAGCTATGTCAAAATACCATACGAAAGAAGGTAGTGCGTTCACATACGTAGGGGCTTGGGAAATCTTTAAAAATTGTCCCAAGTGGGCGCCGGTTCCTAACAAGGTGGTAAGGGCAAAAAGGTCTAAAACATTCGAGTCGATGGAGCATAGTGCCGGTGATTCGGATGTGCGTTGCCATATTAATATTAATGACGAACCCGAGTTTGATGATGAAGTGATGGAGGTTCCGGAATTGAAGCGCCCAAAAGGTAGAGACAAAGCAAAAAAGGAAGCGGCGGCCAAAAAGAAAGTGGCGTTGACAAAAAATGAATCTCCGAGTGAACCGAAGGTGGATAAGTTGATGAGCAAGGTCACCGAATTTAACGAAATACTAGCGGCGAGACTTAAGTTGAAAGAAAAAGAAATGCAAGAAGCGGCCGATCGTGAAGACTTTAAGCTAATGGCGACAAACATCGACTCGCTCCCAGAAAAAGATAAAGAAATGTTGCAAAAAATGAAGGCGAAAATTGCCCAAAAATGGGGTCTTTAAATTATGGCGTTATCATTTTTTATATTTTCTAGTTTTCATCTTTAATTTATGTCTCTATCGTATTTTATATTTTCTAGTTTGTAACGAAATTGATTCAGTTTTATATTTTATGGATTAAAAAGAGTTCGGTTGATGGAAAGTTGCTTGTTCCAGAACTTTTGGTAGATCGAAAAGGTGGTGGCGGGATTGAAGTTTTGGTTTAGCGGTACTAGATTGATAAGAACAATGGTGTTGTCAAGCTGGTCGCCTGCGGCATTGGCTCCAGTGATTCGAGCCTGACTGGCATTGAGTGAGACACTGGTGGCGATTTCGTTGGCGAGTTCGGAGACTAAGGAGAAGAATGTGTAGGGAGAGATCATGAGGCGAAGTTTGATCTGAATTGGCCATACACATGCACATGGTGATCCTGCTGGTGTTGATGTTAATGGTTGTGTGCATGTTACTGTTGTACAATCTACAAATAAAGTTTGAAATTAGTTATGTTTTAAGTTTTCATAACAGATTTACATACTTTCCTGAAAAAATAAGAACTATAAATTTGGATGTTATTTTTTTTATTAATTTGAATGCTATGTAGTTTTATTACTAAAATTTATTTAATTTTATTTGTTGTTTATTTAAAATAAATAAAATGAATTTCACACAAAAAAATGGGTGGATAGTGGTTTGGGTCATGACCACACCCTTAGGATAGTGATTTTGGATGGTGAATTAGAGGGCGATGACATGTCGCTGACGTGGAGGATCATGGTGGACATGAGGGTCATGACCACACCCTTTAGCCTTAAGGGTAAGAGGGGTGGGTGTGGTTTTATGTGCAGGGAATGTTTTTGCCGCATGATGAGTGCACCGCCAACATATGTTTGCCACAAGGTGAACTCCAAAATCGGTAAACACTTGCCGCATGCGGGGAAGAGGAGGGAAAGGGGGTAATGGTGACCCTCACTCTCTTTCAACCAATTATGCATTTTTTTTAAATAGTTTGGGTGAAACCACCCCTTATGTTTTGTGTGCAAGAGTGGTGTATGAGAGGGAAATTGAGATGACACATCATGATTGGGTGGGTGAAAATTTCCCCCCATCTCATGAGGGGTGCGCCCCCTTCACCCTAATACAATAATACATGCTCATTATATTTGCTTGATTTATCTTATTAGTTTTATAGACAAAAGATCAAATACAAATACCCTTATCATACAAAACGTACGAATAGGGTGAAAAGGTAAAAAAACGCGGTGGCATTTTCGTAATTATTTACTCGTACAATAAGTAATAAAATTACCCTACAAATGATCTTGTAGGGTAATTTTCATCTTGTACGGTAATTTTGTAAAATGTTCTTGTAGGGTAATTTTGATCTTGTAAGATAATTTTGTAAAATGTTTTTCTAGGGTAATTTTGATCTTGTAGAGTAATTTTACAGAGTATCATAATTACTTTACAAATAATCTTATATGGTAATTTTGATCTTGTAAGATAATTTTGATTTTGTAGGGTAATTTTGTAGAGTATCTAATTACTCTACAAATGTATCAAAATTACTCTGCAAGTTTCAAAATTACCTTACAAGAACATTTTACAAAATCACCATATAAGATCAAAATTACCCTACAAGAACATTTTATAAAATTACCCTACAAGATCAAAATTACCCTACAATATCATTTGTAGAGTAATTTTAATAATTAACCTACGAGCAAATAATTACGAAAATGCCACCGTATTTTTTTTTGCTTTTCCATGCCTTTCGTACGTTTTGTACGATAAGACTGTTTGTACGTAAACTTAAGTCTAGTTTTATATCATTTTGCCGTTGAAAAAGTTATGTTCTTGTATGCATATATTTTGTTGAATTCATTATTCTATTGTATTTATATAAACTAGGGTGTTACACCCGCGCTTCGCGACGGGGCGACCCGATTTATGATCTGATACAAAAGTATGTCGACACGTGTCTTACATCAACTGGAAAACTCGATTAGAAAAGGACTTACAAAGTAAAAAGGTTGTCAGTATGAATGCTGAAACTTGAGTGTCACACCCCAACCAATGGCGGAATCATTGAAGTGGGACCTGTTCAAGATTGCAAGAGACTTCATAACACGATTCGTGACAATATTTAATTCAACCGATTTCATTTCATATATAAATTGTCAAAACATACAAAGAAATTCAAATAACAACATTGTTCAAAACATAACATAACAAAATTGATACAACGATTTAAACTTAAGACGTCTAAATGAGTATCTAGGCATCTTTGCTATCCATTTTCAAAGCATCATCAATCATCAACCTGTAACATGTTTAAAATACAATTCAATGCAAAAGCAAAGGCGAGTATACAAGTTTAAGCATAAGTATAAGTATAAAAGTTTAAAACGAATCCACATGGCAACTTAGTTTATACAAGATCAACCTAACATGACATGCAATATTTCTAGCCAATAAATCATCTGTTTACGCAACAATGATATAATTCAACATGACCACAAGTCTACGGGCGGTGCGTTACTCCTATAGCGCTATACATGTCAAATGGAGGCTCGTGAAAGCTAATGACTAAAACATATCACATAAGTATGGTCCACGTAAGCATCAAGTATCATAACATAGCATTCATGTATAAGGATTGTTTTGTGCATTGCATAAAGAATAAATTAAAGTGTGTTTTAATAAGGTAACATGTTACACCCCAAAAAGTGGTAAACATAAAAAGGGGGTTGCGAGTATACTCACAAATTTGCATATGCTTTCCGATTATCCAATGTGACGAAGTTGATGAGGTTAGAAGGTTGAATGCGTTTGTTTAGGGATTTAGAAAGTTAAATCACAAGAATATATGTATTCGAAAGTAATCATCTTTTAACACTAAGTACTTGTTCTTGACAAAGTGATTAATCAAGTAAAGTAAAAAGCTTGAGAAACAAAGTGATTAATCAAGTAAAGGTCAAATGGGAACACATAAAGGGCTCGGATACTACATGGGAGTCCGAAGAGGAGATGCGGCGTCTCTACCCGACATTATTTGGTACGTATCTCTGATTTCGAGGATGAAACCCTTTTAAGGGGGGGTGGACTTGTAACATCTCGAAAATTTTAAAATCAATTATTTAAAATATAGTGCCGGTAAATAAACAAGTGAACTAATTAGGATTAAAAATAACCTAGTTAAATAAAAGTCTTGTAGTGACTTAAAAGTGGGTTAACACACTAAAAACAAGAACTAGATAACACTTGAGGGGCCAAAAGCGTTTAAAACGAAACTAGTTATAATAAAACATAAAAAATTGAAACTCAAACACACACTTGTGTGTGTTGAGGTCGACAGAAACACAGGGGGCGACCTAGAGCTCCCCTCCAAACCCTAACTTCTCACAAATCCCTCAAATTGAAGGTCCAAATCAAGTCTAAATTGAAAACCAAGAACGGATTAGTGATCTCCACTGAGAAAGGAGTCACGAGGTATGTAAATTTCATGATACATCTCTAGTTAAATTTCTGAGCAAACTTAGAGAATTCGAATTAGATGGTTGCATGTTCATTATATGATGAAATTGGAACATTGTAGTGTCTAGGAGTATACCCTAGACAAGTATATGTTGAGAACATGCTTAATTCTAGTAAAATCCATGAACACCATTGTTGGTGATTAGTGGGTTATGTAGAACTTGATAAACACTAGGAATTTGGTGGTTGTTCTAGTATAATTTGATATTTGTGAAGTGATTTCAGAATTATAGAGGCTAACAATTATGTAAGATAGTTTGATTGATGTAAATTTGGGCTATATGACAAGTTATGAACTTGTTAATAAATCATGTAAAATTCTGCCCTTAAAGTGTTTGTATAAATGCCTCAAAGAAGGCTTAAAACTGAAATTTCTAGTTAAAACGCATATTTGTGATGTTTCGGCAAACTATGCGATATATGATTTGAAAAGAGTTCTAAACATTGCCATGGTTGAACTCTATAGGAAAGGAAGCCGGAGCGTCTAGTGGACAAGCCGGTGGTGAAGCACGATTGAAGGGCTTGCTTTGAAGGTATGTAACTTGATTCGTTACATTGAGTAATTTGATAATTTGAATATGTATAGTTGAGTTGTAGAATAAAAGTTGTGTTGATTGAAGCGACAATGTTCGTTACTTGAATTGGTAGGTTAAGAATCGGCTAGAAGCCGTTTGGTAGTCATTATAATGGAGGATTCCATAAATGAGCCAAACGGGTCGAATTGTGGTGTAATTAGTAGTGTTTGTGTTTTTAATAGTTAGCATTGGCGATAACAATCACACGAGCATGAAGCCATAAGATTGGTAATGAAATGCCGGTGATAATAAGCCCCGGAAGTTGGGTAAAAAACGCCTTATGTTTACTATTGAAAAGGTAGTAAAAATGAGTGTTAATATAATGGGTCAAATAATTGTATAGTGACTTTTAGTCGTTCGGTCCGTAAACCAAGTTTTCGGTATGGTGATTGTGATAGGCACGTCGGTAATGAAATTACAGACGTATAGGAAAAAGAATCACCTAAAACGGACCTCCAGATCAAAAGTTATGACCGTTTGAAGTTAATTTTGGTGAAATCCGGAGCTGGCAGGAAATGCAGGTTAAAAACCTGTACCTGCTGGAAAATTGTCTCCCCCGCGCCACACGACAAGATCCTTTGGATCTGGCGCGACACGCGGAAGCCGTCGCGACACACGACATGTTTAGTGGTCTCTGGCACGACATGCGGCAGGACCCAAACTGAATTTTTTTTTTTTTTTTTTTTTTTATAAATTGGTGCTGGAACTTGTTTATATGGCCTATTTCAATGTCAAAACTAACATTTTTAACGGTTTTGACCTTAGGTGATAATGGGGACTTTACGAATGGCGATCAAGCAAATTTTGAAGAACCGAACACGAACTTTTGAAGCTTCCGCGCTATCTTAACTTTGTTAGACAATGTTTTTGGATGTAAACAATTTCGCTAGTCATGTTTTGAAATGTTTAAACTAGTTGGTAGATGTTTAGTATGTGATCACGTTAAACCTAGATTTTGTACTTGTGATCAAGTAAATCACTTTTTATATAAAATCGTGAATATTTAATTAAATCCATACGGAAATTAGACGGTTGTTACAATATATATATATATATATAGGGGATGGTTCAAATGAAAACAACTTTTAACGCGAAAACTAACTAAAAAAAGCCTAAAAAACACACAAATTTTTTTTTTTTCAATTTTTTTAATAAAAATCGCTGTTTTTATATATAAAAAAAAATTTTCAAAAAAAAAAAAATTTTTTTTTTGTGTAGTGCACATGTGTAATAATACACATGTGTAGTACAGATACACATGTGTAGTATTACACATGTGCACTACACAAAAAAAAATTTTTTTTTGAAATTTTTTTTTATATTAAAAAACCTGCGAAATTTGGTTTTGCAAAAAAAATAAAAAAAATTGTGTGTTTTTTAGGCTTTTTTTAATTAGTTTTCGAGTTTTCGCGTTAACTAGTGGTTTTCATTTGAACCTTCCCCTATATATATATATATATATATATTTTTTTTGAAAAAGTCTCAATGGATGAAGTCCAACTTCATAAAGCAACATTTTGTAGAAGAGATATGTGAAGAAAGCTTCGTACAATTAACTTTACACAAAGTACAACAACTATTGCACCAACTTGTTGCAAATTGATAATACAATAATAATTTTAGTTTTAATTTAATAATTTAACATTCACATATCAAAAATCTAATAATGCATACTACACATATAATATTTTTAATTTAATAATTTAACATAACGTAAATCTAATAATTTAATATGAATTTAATAAACTATAGGTTAACTTGTGTTCATTAACCTTATTAAAAAAAATTGAATACGCATGTATGTTAACTTTTTTCCTTACATTCTGGTATATTTTCTTTGTATTCCGGTATAAATTTTGCTTATAATAAAGTTGCATTTCGCATAGAGTGTTTATTAAAAAAATCGATGATGAATAGTATACATATAATAATTTTAATTTAATAATTTAACATTAACATTAACAAGATGTCTACATATGAATCTTTATGTCTTATCACACTTCTCACGAAAATTGTCATTTTTACAGTATGACTATAAATCTAATAACTTAATATATATTTAATAACACAGAGGAATCACATAGTGTAAAATAATGTATGAATGGGAAAAGCATAAAGGTTGAAAGTTGAATCTATACTTCACAACCAATCAACACAAGACAACAAATATTCATATATTTTTTGCCTGTTTCCTAAGGATATCTTTTCGGTAAGGTGTTTCTCTATATACAGGTAACACCATGGGGTATGGTGGGGCGGAGGTTGGGGGTATGAGTTGACACGTGAAGTTCAAGCCCCTTCACCGGTGAGTGACGTGTCCGTGGGGTATGGCAGGGCGTGGGTGAACCGCGTAGCTTGGCTGTTTATTAAAAAAATACAAAAAATTAAAAATACAAACAACATTAAAAAAAACTAAAATTTTATTAAATTCTTAAAAATTACATAATTCCTAAAAATTACAAAAAAACCTAAAAACGATTACAAAATAAAAAAAAAAACTAAAAACGATTACAAAATAAAAAAAAAACCTAGAGCGTTAGGTAAATTTCAAAGAGCGTAAGCTTGTCGAACGGCTTTCGCTCCTTGCCCCGAAACTCAATGTTCGCCACCGTCACCCGGTCCTCGTGGCTTAACTCACCGCTCGGAACGGCTTCGTAGTAGGCTTTGAAACGATCAAGCTTCGGCCGTAGCTCGCGCCATTTATGTTGGCACGCGTTTAAGTTGTGCCGGTCGTGTCCGACGTTATGTCGGTAGCTTGCAAAAGCTTCCGGCCAATATCGCGTTTCATCGGGTTGTCGGCCTTTCATTGCGTCAACGACGCTCGTGACGAGAGCTAGCTCTTCTTCATGTGTCCAAGAGGCCATCGATCAAGTGGTGGCTTGGGTGTCCACGCCCGGCTTTAAACTCCCGCTCCTTGGGCCACACCCAAACCCAAGCCCACCCGGGGTGGTGGCTTGAGCGTTTTCAGCCAACCCACGCCCCAACCCCACCCCATACCTCACAGTCTAAGGAGCGGAGGGTTTAAACTTTAAATTATGTATGGTACAAACATTGGTGACTAATAATAGTACATTAGGATTAATAACCATTTAACAAATCTATTCTTATTAACCCCAACAATAATGTGGGCATGATTTTAACACCTAGCTAAGCTCATTATAACTCTAGAAAAAACAAAAATAAATATAAGGTTGGGTGTTATTGTGAATAACCTTCTTTTTATCTTCGTCTTTCACAATAGGACCATGCCATCATCTTCTTCCATCCCTATCCTACGTCCATATCCTAAGTTATGGTGTCCCTCCTTTTAAATATTAAATAGAGAGATAAAGAAGGGAAGGAGTGGGTCGGTGGACATGTACACAACTATAGATGAATTGCAAATGGTTATGCATGGGTAGGGAAATAATACCAAAAAAAAAAAAAAAAAAAAAAACCCAAATATGATGCTGATGTGGAGGAGATGGAGAGGAAATAATTAGTTTTGTCTACAACTTTTAATAATGATGTTATTTAATTAAGACAGCGAGTGGTTTTCCTTATCGCGCGTTGCACAATTTTTTTTGTGTTTTTGTTCTTGTTTTTTTTATCTTGGCCGTGAGGCGTGGGACGGGTTTTGTACTTCACATGTTTTTTTATCTTGGCCATGAGACGTGGGTGTTGTTCATATAATAATAAGTCCATCCAACAAAAGTCTATCTGATCAAAGACAACTATATTTTTGAATTATTAGATTCCCTTGAAGCAAAAATGGTCTAGAAAATATAAAAATTAGAAAGATTAATATCAAATTAACCCTACACATTAACATAGTAACCATCGCAAAAGTCTACCGACAATTGACAAAGGATGTAACAATATCTTTGAGTATTAGATTCTCTTGTAGCATTAAGCCATTAAAAGCATAGATTTGCGAAATGCTACACCACACGCTGACCTTGTGCCAACAAGAACATGTGGTATATGCATCTCAGACTCAAACTAACACATTTGAATTACATATAATTTCAAAAAGAAACAGAAATAAAACACACTCGTTTGTGTATGGCAACTCGTCTCGTCCACGATGCGGAGGTGACCTTCTGTAGTTAGTCTTGCGAGGGGGTGACACGCTACGACGTGGCGGTGATCGGCCACGAGGACTGTAGCTCCTGCTTCCGGCAAAAAATTAAGTTATTTTCATGTACTTAAGTGAATAAACATTATACAGCAATTAAGTAACAAAACAAAAAAATAATCTCGTGTTTCAGAAATCTCACCTCTGACCGTAGCTAGGACTCCGTCGGTACCTGTTGGCGAGGGTGCGGTTGATACCAGAGGTTAATGATGATGATGATTGTCGCAACCCCCGATCCCTTATTCCCGGGAACGGGCGGACGCGATCTCAGTTGTGGTGGTATCAGTGTTATTTAATCTCGCAGCGGAATTTACATCAGGACCGTAGTTAGGAAATGTTTATCAGAGTAAAACCACCATATTTGATATTAATCAACCCATGGGCAAAACCCAAGTTTCTTATTACAATACATTTATAGGGACAACCCCTATTTTATTTAATTTAAAACATCGTTTCTTAGATAACTTTTATAGCCACTTATTTTCCAAGCCGTCGGTGCTCTTGAGCTGGCTTTTTCTCAGTTGGCTTTCACATTGTGTTACCTGAAACATGTTTTAAAATATTTTGTCAGCGGGAAATACTGGTGAGTGAATCCCAGTTTAATCAAGAAACATTTTATCAATTAAAACAGTATTGAGAGCGATCACATTGTTTATTTCTACACAATTACTCATTCAGTACTGTCAATCCTTGACTTGTGGGTCATATTACACATTGGCTAACTCGTCGTCCAATGGTAACGTACTGTCATTCCGACTTACTACTCGGAAGTAATAAATTTTGTATACAAAACCCCAAATACCGGCAGTAATTGAAGAACTACAAAGACTCAATCACCGCTTAATCGCATTGTAAAACAATTAAGGTTTTGTAAAAGATTCCAAAAACATTAATAAAAAGAGGATAAACTCACATTGCTGTCTTAGGCTTTTCGTAAGGGTTTCCTGGATATAATCTATAATTTATACAAATGTACATTGGTTAGTACCATAACCCTTTGAAAATATTAATGATACCCTCCCCGAGACGGCATTCCAACAACTACGTCGGGCTGAACCACGACAGTTGTTACGGAACCCTAAATCAATCGGGCAGCGTAACTATTATGAAACTGGGGTTATAATACTTACAACGGAGCAGAACCTCGCTAATTAGGGGGTATAATACTTGCAAAATATGTCTAATACTTTCAGAATTCGAGATTGAGATTGAAATGTGAGCGACGGAAATTGTAATCTGATGCTATCTATTTATATGGTCTGATTCTAGACCTGTCGCGGCCCGCGTGAGACACATGCCAAGGTTACGCGGCCCACGTCAACCTTGGTCAACACCATAGCTTAGTCCAGTCACCAAGTAGACTCGACACGATGTCGACACGTGTCAGCACCGGATGTCTCCGCGTTTCATGATCTGTCGCGGCCCGCGTCAACTACACATATACTCTTACGCGGCCCGCTTCAACTAAAGAAGTCAGCGAAGTCAATTCCTGCATTGATACCGCCCGCGTAAGATGTTGGGGTGGGTCTACGCGGCCCGCCTCAGCTCCATTTTTCTTATTTTTGATTTATTTTATAATTATAACATAACTAGGGCTCGGTTTTCACGTACGGGGTGTAATATAAAACATATTAGGACATTCTAACATGTAATAGGGTGTTAGACATATTATGAGAGTGTCGGTTTTACCGAGGGTTGTTACATTCTCCCTACCTTGTTTTAGAGCTCGTCCTTGAGATATACTGAAATAAATATAGATATTTCTTTTTCATTTCTGCTTTAAGCTCCCATGTGTACTCAGGTCCTCTTTTGGAGTCCCACTTCACTTCACTTTGACTAGAACTAGTCTCTTATGTTTGGGATTCTTGATTTTCCTGTCTTCAATTTGTAGAGGTCTTTCTACAAACTTGAGTTGTTCATTACCTCTAAAGAGGTACTATCAATGATTCATCAGCTAAACACTTTTTAAGATTAGATACATGAAATACATCATGTATTCCTGCCATTTCCTCTGGCAGTTGTAGCTGATAAGCTACAGGTCCTATTTTTCTAATAATCTTAAAAGGTCCAACATACCTGGGACTTAGCTTTCCCCGTTTGATGAATCTTACCACTCCTTTCCAAGGAGAGACTTTCAACAATACTTTATCTCCTATTTGAAATTCCAATGGTTTTCGCCTGTTATTAGCATAACTTTTCTGTCTATCACGTGCTGCTTTTAGTCGTTCCTTGACTTGAATAATCTTGTCGGTTGTTTCTTGCACTATCTCAGGTCCAGATAGTTGCTTTTCCCTAATTTCTGCCCAACAGACTAGGGTTCGACACTTTCGTCCATAAAGTGCTTCGAATGGTGCAGCATTGATACTTGTGTGATAACTATTATTATAAGAAAATTTTATTAAAGGTAAGTGATCGTCCCAATTACCTCCAAAATCAATTACACAAGCTCTAAGCATGTCCTCCATTGTCTGAATTGTCCTTTCGCTTTGTCCATCCGTTTGTGGATGATAAGCTGTGCTTAGCTTTAACTTGGTTCCCATTGCCTTTTGGAAACTTGACCAAAAATGAGATGTAAATCGACTATCCCTATCAGAAACAATTGATAAAGGAATACCATGTAAAGAAACAATTTCATTTACATACAATTTAGATAATTGTTCCATACTAATTGTTTCCTTCATTGGTAGAAAATAAGCTGACTTGGTTAGCCTATCTACAATCACCCAGATTGTATCATTTCCTTTCCTAGTTTTGGGTAATTTAGTAACAAAATCCATTGTTATTAATTCCCATTTCCAAACTGGCATTTCTAATTGCTGTAACAAACCTGAAGGTTTCTGATGTTCAGCCTTAACTTGTGAGCAAGTTAAACATTTAGAAACATAAGTTGCTATATCCTTTTTCATTCCTATCCACCAGAAATTTTTCCTGGATGCATCGTATACTTAGACTTATGGGCTTCTTCTAATATACGATTACGTAGATTTCCTAATTTAGGTATCCACATTCTCTTCTCATGGAATCTCCAAATTTCATCCGTTCCTTGTTCTAATTCTTTCAACATACCTTTTAATTTTTCAGAATCATCCTTGATTACTGATTCTTGTGTTTCTCTAATCTGATCATTTAAATCTACTTGCAGATTTAATTTAAGAGAACGTACCCTTTTTGGCTTTTCATGATACTTTCGGCTTAAAGCATCTGCTACTACATTTGCTTTTCCTTCATGATACTGGATATCACAATCATAATCACTAAGCATCTCCATCCAACGTCTTTGTCTCATATTCAACTCCTTTTGCTTGAATATATACCTTAAACTCTTATGATCAGTGAATATGGTAAACTTATTACCGTAAAGGTAATGTCTTCAAATCTTAAGAGCAAAAATTATAGCTCCTAATTCTAAATCATGAGTTGAATAATTCTCTTCATGATTCTTAAGTTGTCAAGATGCGTAAGCTATAACCTTTTGACGTTGCATCAATACACATCCATAACCTAATTTAGAAGCATCACAGTAGACTACAAAGTCTTCAGTTCCTTCTGGTAATGCTAATATAGGTGTATGGGTTAATCTTTGCTTAAGAATTCTAAAGGCTTTTTCTTGTTTTACTCCCCATTCAAACTTGACAGATTTACAGGTTAGCTTAGTTAAGGGAATGGATATTCTAGAGAAATCTTGAATAAACTTTCTATAATAACCGGCCAATCCTAAGAAACTTCTAACCTCAGTTGATGATTCAGGGGTTTTCCATTTCATAATTGCTTCAATCTTTGTTGGATCTACATGAATTCCTTCATGGTTGACTAGGTGTCCAAGGAATTGTACCTGTTCTAACCAAAATTCGCACTTATTGAATTTAGCATAAAGTTTTTCCTTTCTTAACAAACTTAAAAGTGCATGCAAATGTTTTGCGTGATCCTCTTTATTCTTAGAGTAAATTAAAATATCATCTATGAAAACAATTATGAATTTATCCAAATATGGATTACATATTCGGTTCATCATGTCCATAAATGCAGCTGGGGCATTGGTTAAACCAAATGGCATGACAGTAAATTCATAATGGTCATACCTCGTTCTGAATGCGGTCTTAGTAATGTCCTCTTCCTGTACCTTTAATTGATGATATCCTGACCTTAAATCAATTTTAGAGAAAAATCGGGCTCCTTGCAGTTGATCAAACAGATCATCAATTCTCGGTAATGGGTACCGATTCTTAATCGTGACCTTGTTTAATTCTCGGTAGTCAATGCACATACGCATTGATCCGTCCTTCTTTTTAACGAACAATATCGGCGCTCCCCATGGTGACGAACTCGGTTGTATAAATCCTTTCTCCAATAATTCATCTAATTGTTTCTTCAATTCTTGCATTTCAGCGGGTGCCAAACGGTAAGGTGCTTTGGCAATTGGTGATGTTCCTGGTATTAAGTGAATTCTGAATTCCACTTCTCTATCTGGAGGTTGCCCTGGCAATTCTTCTGGAAATACATCTGAAAACTGAGATACTACTGGAATATCTTTTAAATCCTTTCCTTTAGTGTTAATGATTATAGAAATCAAATATACTATAGAACCTTTTCTCATACAACTTGCAGTTTTCATCACAGAGATAAATTTAGTTGACCTAGAAGATTTATCTCCTTTAATTGTGATCGTTTTACCTTTTGGTGAATTTACTTGAATTAAATTTTGATCACATAAAATACTAGCTTTATTGGCTATTAACCAATCCTTTCCTAAAACAACATCAAATCCTACCAGATTCATGGGATATAGGTTTGCAATAAACTTCTGATTTAAAATTTCTATTCTTGCTCCCTGCAAGATTTCAGAAATTCTAACAGTTTATCCATTAGCTGTCTCTACTAAACATTCTAGTGGTAGTTTAGTTAATGACTGATTTAGAAATTTGCAAAACGATGTATTAATAAAACTTTGGTTTGCACCAGAGTCAAATAATACTTTAGCAAAAACATCATTAACTAAAAACGTACCAGCGATGACATCTGGAATCATCCTGGCTTCATCTGCAGTCAGCACAAATGCTCTAGCATTTTTAGTATTCTTGTTATCTGGAGCTGGAGCTAATTTTGGACAATTTAGCTTGATATGACATGGTTCTCCGCAATTGTAACATACCTTGCTGTTAGCTTTCTTCCTACAGTTTTCTTCCTTGTGTCCCGATAGTTTGCAAAAGTTACAATATATGGAGCATCTTCCATAATGCTTTCTTTTGCAATACCTACAGTAGGGTGCAGAGGTAGAACCTATATTTTTCCCACGGTTAGAATTTCCAGAACGAAATTCTTGGGTCAACTTCTGGGTTAGGTTCCTCCTTTGATCTTCTTCTCTAGTACGAATTAACTCATTAGTCAAGGTATTGGCTAGTTCTACAGTTTCTTCTATTATTTGAGGTCTAGCTGCCTTGACTACGTGTCTTATCTCTCCAATTAATCCCCAAATATAACGGGAAATTAACACTGGTTCTGGTGAAGCAAGAGTTGGCACAATTCTGGCATATTCAAAGAATATTTTAGTATACCCCTTACTATCTACACCAGTCATCCTAAGATTTAGGAATTTGTTTGCTATCTGTTCTTTTTCATTGGGTGGGCAAAATTTCCTTTATACCTTGTTCTTAAATTCTTCCCATTCCATATTGTAGGTTTGATCACTTCCTCTTGTCTGGAGGAGAGTGTTCCACCATTCTAGTGCTGTATTCTTAAACAGATTAGAAGCAAACAATATTTTATCTTCTTCAGCACACTTACTTATCCTTAAGACTGCCTCAGTCTTCTCTATCCAGCGTAAGGTTGCAATGGCCCCTTCATTGCCCGAGAATTCCATTGGTTTACAAGACCAGAATTCTTTATAAGAACAACCGTAAGGCACGGTTCTTCTTCTTTTGGGAATAGGCATTTGAAGTACCGGTCCATTGTTTACACTGTTTTCTGGTTCAACAGGTCGCTTACTTGTAACACCCTTAATATTTTGAACAATATTTAAATAATAATCATATGAACTTTATATAAATCAGAGTTTACAAAAAGTAACTTTTCGTGATTTAAAACCATACACCATTGTGATAGTGCCCAACACATCCAAGGTAATACATAACGTGTTTAAAGTTAACCCTTACTAGTCAACTACAACTAGTTCAAAGGATTTCAAATATGATTGACAAAAGATTTACAACATGATTAAATTCTAGACATAATTATACTTAGTGCGGAAGCTTCAAAATGCGTGTTCGGTTCTTGACAAAATGCTTGATCACCATCCGGGAGAAACTCATCCATACCTAGGGTCAAACACTAAATACATTAGTTTTGACATTAATTCATTACGTATAAATGAATTCTAACAACACAAAGTAACAAACAAAATATAATTTTTCTAGGTTCCACCGTAACTTACGGTGTCACCGTAAGTTACGGTGGACCTGGAATGTCCCTAGTTCTGCCGTAAAACAGGGGCTTCTCACCGTAACATTTTAATCTCCACGGTGGAACCGTAATTTACGGTGGACTCTGTATTCTTGCCCTTTAATTATTTTCCAACTTTTAAAGATCATAACTTTTTACTCGCTTGTCCGTTTTAGCCGATTCTTTTTCCTATGAGTCCGTAATAAAATTACGGATTCAACCATGTAAGTTTTACATCGTGGAAACCGAGATACCGATAATCGGTTCACAATTTCCTTGTTTCAATTATCCAACCCATTAGTGAAAGTGCATAGCACCTCATCTCCATTCTTAAAACCTTTTAGACATAATTACCCAAATTCCCGGGCTCATATATTTGGTGTATTCGCGCCATTCCATGGCTTTGCGTTCCCTTAGGACTAAATACTTGTTTCTTCGGAATTCAAGCATTCCGTTCCAAACGACACTTTCATAGAGCTTCTATTGTTTGACCCGATTTCCCGGGTTCTTAGACTTAAATTAATATAACCAATTTAATAGCGTGGTACAATCCACCACTTAACGAAATATGAGACTTTCAAGTCTCTATTCTCATGATTCTTTTTTTAAAAGCATCTTTTGACCCGTTTGGCTATTTAGTGAAAACTATCACATTGTTGACATGCCAAACTAAATTCCAAGTCCTTATTTTGACCCGTTTAATGGTCGAGTGTACTTCGTCACTTTAACGACACATCAAACGCATCCTTTACACTACAACATCAATTACATATCAAACCAAAGCATTTAAGCATAATTTAACGGGACTAAAGTCACGTACCTTTAAAGCACACCTTTTCCGCGAGTATCACCTCCGGCGTGTCCACTTGACGTTCCGGATTCCTTGCCTAAAGAGTTCAATTCATAACAAGATTAGAACTCTTTCATAAGCTTCAACGCATTAATTCATAACATATGCAAATCTGCGTTTTTAGCAATCTTTAACATTTTAACCCTCATTTAGGCGTTTTATCAAACACCTTGCGGGTCAGATTTCTTCATGATCTAAACCAAGTTCATAACTTGAAATTATCACTCAAATTAACTTCAATTAGACAATTTACACATATTTTAACATCAACAATTTCAGAGATTAGCTCACAATTTCAGTTTACACTAGAACAAGAGTCTTAATCCTAGTGTTTATCGAGTTCTACTAACTTACTAATCACCCACTATAGTGATTTTGATCCTTACAACTAACATGCAAGATTTTGACAAGAAATCATCTAGGGTTTGTCCCTAGACTTCACATTACTTCCAATTTCATGTTTTACAACACATAATCAAGCTCAACCTTCGATTTCAATCACATGCAAGAATTTGAGTTGTATCAAAACAACCTAATTTGACATACCTTATGACCTCCTTGACGAGGAGATCGCGATTCTATGTTCAGATTTCGATTACGACATGATTTGAGCCTTCAATTTGAGAGTTTAGTAGAATTTAGGGTTGTGAAAGTGTGGGTGTCGCCCCCTGTGGTTTCTTGATCGACCAGGAACTCCAAAATGGAGTGTTTGGTTTTTATTTTACTAAATATTAATAATTTAAGTTTCAATTTTGACCTCCTAGGTCCCTCCACTCTTATTTAGTTTATATCTTTGGCTTTTTAACTCATTCCTGTGTTACTACAAGACTTCTAACTAACTGGGTTATTTATCCTAGTTAGTTTATTCTTGTTTATTATACACTTTATAATTCTAGTATAAAGTTATGAAATTTCGGGATGTTACAAGTCCACCCCCTTAAAAGGGTTTCGTCCTCGAAACCGTAATACGTACCAAATAGTTTAGGGTAGAGCCTTTGCATCTCTTCTTCGGACTCCCATGTGGTATCCGCACCCTTCCTGTGTTCCCATTTAACCTTCACTTGGTTAATTACCTTGCTCCTCAAACTTTTCTCCTTACGATCTAATATCGCAATTGGCTTAACTGCATAGTTGAGGCTGTTATCCAACTCGATATCATCATAGTGAATGCGAGCGGTTTCATCTGCTAAACATTTTCGGAGATGTGACACGTGGAATGTGCTATGAATTCCATTTAACTCCTCGGGTAGCTCAAGGTGATATGCTACCTTACCAACCCGTTCAGTGATTCTGAATGGCCTAATGAACCTCGGACTCAACTTTCCTCTTTTTCTGAACCGTATAATTCCTTTCCATGGCGATACTTTCAGCATTACTTTATCACCGATTTGAAATTCAATTGGTCTATTCCGTTTATCTGCGTACGTTTTTTGTCGATCCTGAGCCGCCTTTAGGTTAGCTCGGACCAAGTCGATCTTTTCATTCGTATTTCGGATCACATCAGTAGGAGCTAGTCCTCGTGGACCCACTTCTCCCCAACACACCGGGGTTCGACACTTTCTTCCATATAGCAATTCGTAAGGAGCCATTTTAATGCTCGCATGATAGCTGTTGTTATATGAGAATTCGACCAAGGGTAGATAGACATCCCAACTACCCCCGAAGTCAATA
This sequence comes from Helianthus tuberosus, assembly GCA_030545235.1. NCBI lineage: Eukaryota > Viridiplantae > Streptophyta > Magnoliopsida > Asterales > Asteraceae > Helianthus > Helianthus tuberosus. The sequence continues at coordinate 55,332 of JARYGA010054948.1, forward strand.
ATGCAAGCCCGCAGCATATCTTCCAACGTTTGTATCGTTCTCTCACTTTGCCCATCCGTTTGTGGATGGTAAGCAGTGCTAATGAACAATTTAGTTCCCATTTGCTCTTGGAATTCGCGCCAAAATTTCGAAGTAAACCGAGTATCTCTGTCTGATACAATGGATATCGGCACTCCATGACGTGCTATTATTTCATTGGTGTACACCTCCGACATCTTCTCGGATGTATAAGTCTCACGAATCGGAATGAAGTGAGCACTTTTTGTCAATCTATCCACGACTACCCATATAGCATCAAATTCGCGATTGGTTTTGGGCAATTTGGTTAATAAATCCATCGTGATTTGTTCCCATTTCCAAACTGGGATATCCAACGGTTGCAACTTACCATATGGCTTTTGGTGCTCCGCTTTAACTTGTAAACAAGTCAAACACTTCTCCACATATTTCACAATATCTCTTTTCATTCCGGGCCACCAATAGTTTTGTTTTAAGTCATTATACATTTTGGTCGCCCCCGGATGAATTGAATAATGAGATTTATGGGCCTCGTCAAGTAGACGCACCTTGGCCCCACACGTATTTGGAACCCAAATTCTCCCAAATTGAGTTTTCAATCCTTGGTTATCATCCTCCAGGTCTTTCAGCTGCCCAACTATCCTTTCCCTTTTCACATTTTCTTCCTTGATTGCTTCAATTTGAAATTTCCGGATTTGTTCAATCAAACCCGATTTCACAATTAGTTGCATCGTTCGTACTCGAATAGGCGTATAATCTGTCTTTCGGCTCAACGCGTCTGCCACTACATTAGCCTTCCCGGGGTGGTAATGTATTTCACAATCAAAGTCTTTGACAGTTTCTAACCACCGCCTCTGCCTCATATTTAATTCCTTCTGATTGAAGAAATACTTTAAGCTTTTGTGGTCGGTAAAGATAGTGCACTTCACCCCATACAAGTAATGCCTCCATATTTTTAAGGCGAACACCACTGCTGCCAACTCGAGGTCATGGGTAGGATATCTCTTCTCATGAGTCTTTAGCTGCCTCGAGGCATAGGCTATAACCTTGCCCCGCTGCATCAAAACACAGCCAAGTCCCGAATGCGATGCATCCGAGTAAACTACCATATCCTCCGTTCCGTCCGGTAATGACAATACCGGTGCATGGGTCAATTTTTCCTTGAGCGTTTGGAACGCCCTTTCTTGATCCTCGACCCAAATAAACTTTTCATCCTTACGGGTTAGTTTGGTCAACGGCATAGCAATTTTGGAGAAATCTTGTATGAATCTCCGATAATAACCCGCAAGCCCCAAGAAGCTTCTGATTTCCGAAGGATTCTTCGGTGGAGTCCATCTTGACACAGCTTCTATCTTTGAAGGATCCACTAACACCCCATTTGCACTAATGATGTGCCCAAGAAATTGCACCTCTCGTAACCAGAAGGCACATTTTGAAAATTTTGCATACAATTTCTCTTTCCTGAGCGTCTCCAACACTTCACGCAAATGTCCTGTGTGTTCTGCTTCATTCTTGGAGTATATCAAGATGTCATCAATGACCACTATCACTGACTTGTCTAGCATGGGTTTGCAAACCCGGTTCATGAGATCCATGAAAGCCGCGGGTGCATTAGTTAACCCAAAGGACATCACGAGAAACTCGTAATGTCCGTACCGTGTACGGAAAGCCGTTTTCAGTACATCTTCCTCTTTGACTTTTAACTGATGATACCCCGATCTGAGGTCGATTTTTGAGAACCAACTTGCTCCTTGTAATTGATCAAATAGGTCATCAATTCTTGGAATCGGATATCGATTCTTTACCGTGAGTTTATTCAACTCCCGGTAATCAATGCACATACCCATGCTCCCGTCCTTCTTTCTCACGAATAATACTGGTGCGCCCCATGGAGACACACTTGGCCGAATAAATCCTTTGTCGAGCAATTCTTGGATCTGGGACATCAATTCTTGCAATTCTGATGGCGCGAGCCGATACGGCGCCTTAGCCACAGGTTTCGCGCCCGGAATCAATTCGATTCCGAACTCTACCTCCCGTTCTGGCGGTACTCCCGGTAAATCGTCCGGAAATACATCAGCGTATTCGCGTACCACTGGTACGTCTTCAATCATTGGCGTCTCTTTATCAGGTTCGTTTGCGTATATCATGAATGCTTTACATCCGCGCCTCATAAGATTGTGAGCTTTTAGTATTGAGCACATAACGGGACTACCCCCTTTTTCGCCATAGATGGTAACATGCTTTCCACTTGGAGATGTCAGTTTTATCTCCTTGCAGAAACATATCACTTCTGCATGCTGTCGGGATAACCAATCCATCCCGACCACTACTTGAAATTCTCCCATCGACATAGGGATCAGGTCTATCAGATACTCTTCATCATCAATACTTATTTTGCAATCTCGACAGACATCACATACAAGGAAACTTTTGTTATCACCTATTTCTACCTCTACTGGCATAGGTAATTTTGTTAGTACAAAAGAAGGATGTCGAATAAATCCATGTGAAACAAAGGATTTATTCACACCCGTATCAAATAACACATGTGCGGGAATCGAGTTTATAGAAAATATACCTGAAACCACATCGGGTTCCACCTTTGCCTCGGCTGCCGTTAACTGGAAGGATCTTGCTTTTGCTCTTGGTGTCTCAGTACGTGTATCTTTGTCATCTTTCTTCCCGATCAACTCCGGACACTCCGATTTCTTGTGACCCGGCTGATAACATTTGTAACACACCGACACCTTCCCCGAGCACAACGCAGTCGTGTGCCCGGTTTTCCCACAAATAGGACACGGCTTGTCCTTAAACCGGCACTCACCCTTGTGCCCTTTCCCGCATATCTTGCAGCTTGATGACCCGCTTTTTCCTTCTTGTTTCTTTGAGGATTCGTTCGGACGTGCCTTTTTCGTCGGGCTTGGGTTGACTACCTGTGCCCTTCTTTCGCCTTTTACTATTTGTTTCTTCAACTCTATCTCCCGTTCCCGAGCAACGTGTATAATCTCGGTGAGGGTCTCGTACTTCGAAGGAGTCATAAACTCCCTATACTCGGCGCTCAACATATTATAATAATAATATATTTTCTGCTATTCATTCGTTATGAGATCATCACAAAACTTCATTTTATCCATGAACGTTCCCGTGATTTTATCGATAGATTCACCCTTGTGTCGAAGCTGCATAAATTCTTCCTTGATTTTGTTAATGATTGCCTTGGGACTATGATGTTTAAGAAACGGCGTCTTAAACTCGTCCCATGTCATAGCCTTAGCCGCTTCACTTCCGATCTCTTTCTTCTTGTTATCCCACCAATCTTTCGCCTGACCCCTTAACTGACCCGTGCCATAAGCCACGAAGTCATCCTCATCGCAATGGGTCCTTTCAAATACTCCCTCCATATCACTTAGCCACCGTTGGCATATTATCGGGTCAACCTCCCCATTGTAGATTGGCGGTTTACACGCCATGAACTCTTTATAAGAACAAGATTTTCGTCCTCCCGACTTCTCCTTTGCTAAATTGGTATTATCCTCCAATTTCTTGATCCTTTCTTCCACCACCGATAATACCGTGTTTTGGATTTTGTTGATAAAACCCGACAAACTGTTTTCGATTGCTTTTCCTACCTCCTCAGCAATCACTTCCCTCGTTTGCTCGGTGACTCTTGGCACCGCATCATCATTACCTTTATTCGCCATCTTTAACTGAAATGTTTACATTAAGCGTTAAACATTTCATCTATGGCATATGGTTTATTTACTTCGGTTTATTCAAGTTCATAACTTGTTTTCACCCTTCTCATTTAATGCACTTTCCGGGTTTGAGTGTGTTAACACGCTCTTCCCATGCATGTCAATTCATTATTTCCCCTTTTTGTACTTAGTAATTCTATTTTAGAACAATTAACTCTTACCGGATGCTTGATCAAGCTTGAACCGAACACACTTGTTAATAACCTTGGGCTCTGATACCAACTTGTAACACCCTTAATATTTTGAACAGTATTTAAATAATAATCATATGAACTTTATATAAATCAGAGTTTACAAAAAGTAACTTTTCGTGATTTAAAACCATACACCATTGTGATAGTGCCCAACACATCCAAGGTAATACATAACGTGTTTAAAGTTAACCCTTACAAGTCAACTACAACTAGTTCAAAGGATTTCAAATATGATTGACAAAAGATTTACAACATGATTAAATTCTAGACATAATTATACTTAGTGCAGAAGCTTCAAAATGCGTGTTCGGTTCTTGACAAAATGCTTGATCACCATCCGGGAGAAACTCATCCATACCTAGGGTCAAACACTAAATACATTAGTTTTGACATTAATTCATTACGTATAAATGAATTCTAACAACACAAAGTAACAAACAAAATATAATTTTTCTGGGTTCCACCGTAACTTACGGTGTCACCGTAAGTTACGGTGGACCTGGAATGTCCCTGGTTCTGCCGTAAAACAGGGGCTTCTCACCGTAACATTTTAATTTCCACCGTAAATTACGGTGGAACCGTAATTTACGGTGGACTCTGTATTCTTGCCCTTTAATTATTTTCCAACTTTTAAAGATCATAACTTTTTACTCGCTTGTCCGTTTTAGCCGATTCTTTTTCCTATGAGTCCGTAATAAAATTACGGATTCAACCATGTAAGTTTTACATCGCGGAAACCGAGATACCGACAATCGGTTCACAATTTCCTTGTTTCAATTATCCAACCCATTAGTGAAAGTGCATAGCACCTCATCTCCATTCTTAAAACCTTTTAGACATAATTACCCAAATTCCCGGGCTCATATATTTGGTGTATTCGCGCCATTCCATGGCTTTGCGTTCCCTTAGGACTAAATACTTGTTTCTTCGGAATTCAAGCATTTCGTTTTAAACGACACTTTCATAGAGCTTCTATTTTTTGACCCGATTTCCTGGGTTCTTAGACTTAAATTAATATAATCAATTTAATAGCGTGGTACAATCCACCACTTAACGAAATATGAGACTTTCAAGTCTCTATTCTCATGATTCTTTTTTTTAAAAGCATCTTTTGACCCGTTTGGCTATTTAGTGAAAACTATCACTTTGTTGACATGCCAAACTAAATTCCAAGTCCTTATTTTGACCCGTTTAATGGTCGAGTGTACTTCGTCACTTTAACGACACATCAAACGCATCCTTTACACTACAACATCAATTACATATCAAACCAAAGCATTTAAGCATAATTTAACGGGACTAAAGTCACGTACCTTTAAAGCACACCTTTTCCGCGAGTATCACCTCCGGCGTGTCCACTTGACGTTCCGGATTCCTTGCCTAAAGAGTTCAATTCATAACAAGATTAGAACTCTTTCATAAGCTTCAACGCATTAATTCATAACATATGCAAATCTGCGTTTTTAGCAATCTTTAACATTTTAACCCTCATTTAGGCGTTTTATCAAACACCTTGCGGGTCAGATTTCTTCACGATCTAAACCAAGTTCATAACTTGAAATTATCACTCAAATTAACTTCAATTAGACAATTTACACATATTTTAACATCAACAATTTCAGAGATTAGCTCACAATTTCAGTTTACACTAGAACAAGAGTCTTAATCCTAGTGTTTATCGAGTTCTACTAACTTACTAATCACCCACTATAGTGATTTTGATCCTTACAACTAACATGCAAGATTTTGACAAGAAATCATCTAGGGTTTGTCCCTAGACTTCACATTACTTCCAATTTCATGTTTTACAACACATAATCAAGCTCAACCTTCGATTTCAATCACATGCAAGAATTTGAGTTGTATCAAAACAACCTAATTTGACATACCTTATGACCTCCTTGACGAGGAGATCACGATTCTATGTTCAGATTTCGATTACGACATGATTTGAGCCTTCAATTTGAGAGTTTAGTAGAATTTAGGGTTGTGAAAGTGTGGGTGTCGCCCCCTGTGGTTTCTTGATCGACCAGGAACTCCAAAATGGAGTGTTTAGTTTTTATTTTACTAAATATTAGTAATTTAAGTTTCAGTTTTGACCTCCTAGGTCCCTCCACTCTTATTTAGTTTATATCTTTGGCTTTTTAACTCAATCCTGTGTTACTACAAGACTTCTAACTAACTGGGTTATTTATCCTAGTTAGTTTATTCTTGTTTATTATACACTTTATAATTCTAGTATAAAGTTTTGAAATTTCGGGATGTTACATTACTGCTATGTTTACTTTTATTATCAGTATCTTTAACAGTTTGGAGAATAAATGACATTGCATCTATAATTCCTTGTGCTACAATGTGTTAGATAGCACTATTATCCATCTGGTTCCCATTGTTATTGATGTTTGGATTTTCATTAACCACGTTAATGTTACTCTGGTTATCATTATTCAGATTTCCTTGATTTTCTTCGTCGGCCATCTGAATTTTAAACATTTATCCCATATTAATATCACAATTAATATTTTAATATAGTAAATCACATAACAGACAATCTAGCAAAAAACGTAGATCATTGCTACTATACTCTTTTCATATACTTATGCGTCTATTACACACTAGTACAGAAATAAAGATTACAATACCAACAGAAATAAAATAGTAATATGCATCCGTACACACATATTTTATTTTATTTTTATTACTATCGTTTCCTCCATTATAACATTCACGGGTATGGATTCATCCAAAAATCCTTATTGCGCTCATCGTATTTCCATACTAGACGCTCTCCCACCTGACGCATCCTCTCACTGCTTTCTAAAATTTCCTCCCCAAAAGTCCTAAGTTCTTGGACGTTTTCTGCACTCATTGGGGGTGCAGGTTCTAGGACTGGGTTTGGAATCTGGGGTGCTGGTTCCTGATATGGAGGTAAAAGTGCTTGAAGTTGGTAAGGATCTTCCAAGATTCCCCTAATGTAGTTATCATGATAATAGGGATCTAAAGGGTCCATACCTGAATAGGCTCCTATAGGTGTGTCTTCAGGAATAGAGTAACGTTGCACATAGTCCCTATTCTCGTCCCACCATGGGTCATAATTCGGGTCTAGGGGATTTGGTGCAGGCACTCTAGGGATTTCTTCTGGATTAAAATTGTACATCTCCACTTGGTTTTCCTGATTTTCTATCTCCATGGGTTGTTCTAGGTTTTGTGGTTGTGGGGATACTAGTTGTTCCAGACTTGGGTCAACAGCAGTTGTAGCTAGGATATGGAAATTAGCTAGGCTTCTATTAAGCATATCCTGTGTATGAGCATCTGTCTCTCGCTTAATAGCTGCTAAAGCCCTTTGCTGTTGCAATTTTCGCATTCTCTTCCTACGAGCAAAAGCTTCTTAACTGAACCATCCTCGTTTCTTATTAGGAAATGGTTCTTCAGATTTAGCTCTAAAGGCAAATATCCCATCTTCCTGATCAGCAGTATACCCAGAAAGGGCAGGCTGTGATGATGTACCTTCACTCCTAGGTGAATCAGATAACTGACGATTCATATCTGATGGTTCTTTATCACTCATACTGTAAACTAACAGATAGTCAAATAACACATAACAAATAAATACAGTTATGTACTCATTTACGTAATTTTATTTCCTAACACAAAATTTAAAATTTTAAGTGTCAGCAGAACACTTCTTTGGCTTAGACCAGTGGCTAGGCTCTGATACCACCTTCTGTCGCAACCCCCGATCCCTTATTCCCGGGAACGGGCGGACGCGATCTCAGTTGTGGTGGTATCAGTGTTATTTAATCTCGCAGCGGAATTTACATCAGGACCGTAGTTAGGAAATGTTTATCAGAGTAAAACCACCATATTTGATATTAATCAACTCATGGGCAAAACCCAAGTTTCTTATTACAATACATTTATAGGGACAAACCCTATTTTATTTTATTTAAAACATCGTTTCTTAGATAACTTTTATAGCCACTTATTTTCCAAGCCGTCGGTGCTCTTGAGCTGGCTTTTTCCCAGTTGGCTTTCACATTGTGTTACCTGAAACATGTTTTAAAATATTTTGTCAGCGGGAAATACTGGTGAGTGAATCCCAGTTTAATCAAGAAACAATTTATCAATTAAAACAGTATTGAGAGCGATCACATGGTTTATTTCTACACAATTACTCATTCAGTACTGTCAATCCTTGACTTGTGGGTCATATTACACATTGGCTAACTCGTCGTCCAATGGTAACGTACTGTCATTCCGACTTACTACTCGGAAGTAATAAATTTTGTATACAAAACCCCAAATACCGGCAGTAATTGAAGAACTACAAAGACTCAATCACCGCTTAATCGCATTGTAAAACAATTAAGGTTTTGTAAAAGATTCCAAAAACATTAATAAAAAGAGGATAAACTCACATTGCTGTCTTAGGCTTTTCGTAAGGGTTTTCCTGGATATAATCTATAATTTATACAAATGTACATTGGTTAGTACCATAACCCTTTGAAAATATTAATGATACCCTCCCCGAGACGGCATTCCAACAACTACGTCGGGCAGAACCACGACAGTTGTTACGGAACCCTAAATCAATCGGGCAGCGTAACTATTATGAAACTGGGGTTATAATACTTACAACGGAGCAGAACCTCGCTAATTAGGGGGTATAATACTTGCAAAATATGTCTAATACTTTCAGAATTCGAGATTGAGATTGAAATGCGAGCGACGGAAATTGTAATCTGATGCTATCTATTTATATGGTCTGATTCTAGACCTGTCGCGGCCCGCGTGAGACACAGGCCAAGGTTACGCGGCCCGCGTCAACCTTGGTCAACACCATAGCTTAGTCCGGTCACCAAGTAGACTTGACACGATGTCGACACGTGTCAGCACCGGATTTCTCCGCGTTTCATGATCTGTCGCGGCCCGCGTCAACTACACATATACTCTTACGCGGCCCGCTTCAACTAAAGAAGTCAGCGAAGTCAATTCCTGCATTGATACTGCCCGCGTAAGATATTGGGGTGGGTCTACGCGGCCCGCCTCAGCTCCATTTTTCTTATTTTTGATTTATTTTATAATTATAACATAACTAGGGCTCGGTTTTCACATACGGGGTGTAATATAAAACATATTAGGACATTCTAACATGTAATAGGGTGTTAGACATATTAT
>JARYGA010054949.1:0-35474 GCA_030545235.1 Helianthus tuberosus
ATGGACTTTCTAAAAATGTTATATGGATGTTTTACAATAAACACATAATCAGAAAGTTTTCCTTTGGATCGAATTGTTTAGATTTTGAATACGTGAACTCACCTTCCTTTGTGTTGACACTTGATTTTAACGTGTTCTACAGGTACTTGAGTTCGGCTTTGGGAATTATGGCATATCTTGTGTTTGTTGATCCATGTTTGGTCACTTAAAATGTTGGACTGACGTTTAAACTTTCTGGGAGAATGTAATAAGATCCGTAAGGATCAAAGACAACTTTATCATGTCATGTTTATGTCATGTTTTGGGACGTTAAGTTTAAAATCTATGTTTTAAATAAGCAATAAAGTCCAACACTATAATGCATCAAGCATCAAGATAGAAATGGGCACCAACTTCCATCACCACTACGTTTTATATTCCGCTGCGACGTTTTTGGGGTGTGACATGTCGTGTTAAACTGATTACGTTTACGTAACAGTTTGCGTATAACTTTCCAGAAAGTGATTTAAAGCTTGAAATCGAACTAGAATCAAAACTTGAAATTGTAAAACATAAATACACAAATATTTAGACCAAAACACATCGTTTCATTAATAATTGATATTTTTTTACATCGTACAGTGTTTACAGAGCACAAATGTTACAGTCTCCCCTACTTTAGGAAATTCCATCCCTAAATTTTAACTAGAGGAAACTTGTGAAAACAAATGTGGATATTTCGCCTTCATTTGGTCCTCACGTTCCCAAGTAAATTATGGGCCATGCTTAGACTCCCAGCGAACTTTGACTATTGGTATTTGTTTGTTCTTCAGTCTCTTGACTACACGGTCTATTATCTCCACATGTTTCTTGACAAAGTGCATTGTGTCATCAACTTGGATTTCCTCGAGTGGAATGTGAAGATCAATATCGGCTAAACACTTTCTTAGATTGGTCACATGGAATGTTGGGTGAATATTCCCAAGTTCAGGAGGTAGCTCAAGTCGATAGGCAACCTTTCCAATTCTTCCAACAATCTTAAATGGTCTAACGTATCGTGGTGCAAGTTTTCCTTTCTTTCCAAATCTCACCACTCCATTCCAAGAGGATACCTTGAGTAGGACATGGTCTCCGACTTGAAATTCCAAGGGCTTGCGTCGCATGTCCGCATAACTCTTTTGACGGCTTCGAGCTGTCAGAAGATTATCACGAATTTTCTTGACTTTATCTGTTGTTTCCAAAATGAGTTCAGGTCCAGTAAGTTGAGCTTCACCGATCTCATTCCAACAGACAGGTGAACAACATTTTCGACCGTATAAAGCTTCGAACGGTGCCATATTGATGCTAGCGTGATAACTATTATTGTAAGAGAACTCGATCAATGGTAGATGCGAATCCCAATTACCACCAAAGTCTATCGCACATGCTCTAAGCATATCCTCCAATGTTTATATCGTCCTCTCGGATTATCCATCCGTTTGGGGATGATAAGCAGTGCTTAGATTTAGTTGGGTTCCCATACTAGATTGCATGGTCATCCAAAAGTGAGATGAGAATCGAGCATCACAGTTAGATATGATGTCCAAAGGAACACCATGTCGAGATGCAATCTGATCAACATAGATCTTGGCGAGTTTATCAGCAGATAGATCATCGCGAATCGGTAAAAAGTGTGCTGACTTTGTTAGACGATCAGTGACTACCTAGATGGCATCATGACCTCTAGATATGCGCGGTAACTTAGTGACGAGATCCATCGCAATGTTCTCCCACTTCCATACCGGTATTTCTGGTTGTACAAGCAAACCAGATGGGCGTTGATGTTCAGCCTTGACTTTGAGACAACTTAGGCATTTAGACACATACAAGGCAACATCCTTCTTCATACCAGACCACCAATACTGAGTACGAAGATCTTTATACATTTTTTCACCACCAGGATGGATAGAATAACGAGACTTATGAGATTCGTCCATCACTAAAGTGCGAAGATTGTCTTGTTTCGGAATCCATAACCGGTTTTTGAAATAAAGTAACCCATTGTCTTTCGTTTCGAGTTTAAGCTCTAGTTGACCTGGTAATTCCTTACCCATCAAGTCTTGTGTAAAACAAGTACGTTGTGCTTGAAAGATGCGAGTTTGAATATCAGATTGAGTTCGAACACAATGAATCTTGACTCGTTCCTTTCGACTTAGCTCATCGGCTACGACATTCGCCTTACTAGGATGGTAGCGAATCTCGCAGTCGTAATCGTAATCGTTCAAGAGTTCAACCCAACGCCTTTATCTCTTGTTTAGCTCCTTTTGATTGAAAATGTGTTGGAGACTTTTGTAGTCTGTGAAAACCACACATTTCGTGCCATAGAGATAGTGTCTCCAAATTTTGAGAGCAAAAACCACAACACCTAACTCAAGATCTTGAGTTGTGTAGTTCTTCTCGTGTATTTTCAATTGTCTTGACACATAAGCTATGACCTTACCTCATTGCATGAGAACACAACCAAAGCCTAGGTTCGATGCGTCACAATAGACAATGAAATCATCATTGCCATCAGGTAAAGATAAGACAGGAGCATCACAGAGTTTTTGTTTTAGTGTTTGGAAAGCTTCCTCTTGTTTGGGTCCCCACTCAAAAGGCTTATTCTTCAGAGTCAAAGCAGTGAGAGGAACCGCAATCTTCGAGAAGTTCGCGATAAATCGTCGATAGTATCCAGCAAGATCAAGAAAAGAGCAAACTTCTGTGGGTGTAGTAGGTGTGTTCCAATCCTTAATCGCAATGATTTTGGAAGGATCCACATGAATACCTTGCTCGTTGACAATATGACCCAAAAACTGAACTTCCTTACACCAAAATTCACACTTGGATAATTTGGGAAAGAGTTGTTCCTTCTTCAGGAGTTCCATTGTCAGACGAAGGTGTTGTTCGTGATCAGCTCGTGATTTAGAATAAATAAGAATATCGTCGATGAACACAATAATGAAATTTTCTAAATAAGGTTTACAAACCCTATTCATTAAGTCCGTGAAGACAGTTGGAGCTTTCGTCAAACCAAAAGGCATGACAGTGAACTCGTAATGGCCATATCTCGTGCAGAAAGCAGTTTTGGGAATATCTTCTTCGAGTACACGAAGCTGATGATACCCAGAACGCAAATTGATCTTGGAAAAACATGTAGCACCTTCCAGCTGATCAAAGAGATCATCAATTCGTGGTAGGGGATATCGATTCTTAATGGTGAGCTTATTGAGTTCACGATAATCGATACACGTTCTATTTTAACCGGCGCGAGGCCTGGACAACAGGAAGCTACAATTACAACACTTAGCATTCTGAAAGAGCACTCAGTCATCCAAACCCCGCGTGAGATAGTTACGTGCCCAGCAAGAATCGCGCAGGGCAGCAGCGCAAGGCTGTTTCAGATAGTACATAAGGTACAAGTGGTACAAGAAAAGAGCCAATCATCGTCCTTCTGGCCCTGCTCGATCGTGCTCCACGATCGTCTGACATGCAGGAGATAAAAAGTACTTAAGGACGCCTACGTGGCACCAATCACAGGGCAGAGACAACTGCCCCATGATCTCCACTTACCTGCTGATGGCAGAAGGGCGGCCAGGCCGGCAACCTTGACACGTGGCTCCAATCACGGTGCGCCAGCACCAACGAGCTCCCAGAAGCCACTAACGGTCGACACCAGTGAGACAAAGAGCATATCCACTAAGTTGTCGCCTTCTAGCCCAAGGCCCATCAGCCCACACCCTCCTACACCTCCCCGGCTATAAATAGAGACCTCACTTCACAGGTTAAACATTCCATTCCCTCTACTCTCACTCTTAATATTTAGTTATCTCCCCAAAAGCAGTCGCTTATTCTCACGCCGGAGCCTGGTTAAGAGGGAAACCCCCACATTCCCCTCTTAACGAGTAACGGTGTTCTGTTTTGCAGGATAACCCAGTCATTAAGGAGCTCAGGAAACCATAAAGAAGATTAACCACTATGATAGGAACATAAACCAAACTGATTAGCCCCTTAATTAGTTCAGTGTTTCTTCATTGGCGCCCACCGGTTTTCTACAAATCGCTTTCATATTCTTTTTTCTGAGTTTTCGTTGTTTTTTCTTCCTTCGATCATGGCTAGTCATGGAATTATTCCCGAGTTCGGTTTCGGAGCAAACTCTAATGCGGTGTTGGGCGAAGGCAATTAAAACATCCAACCCCAACACATTGAAGAAATTGGCGAAATCGAAGTAACCAACACGGGGGGACCGCGCAGGAGCATCACCCGCATCACTCAAACGGTAACCCCAGGAAACAACGGCGCTGGACCTTCAAACCCAGCTCCACCTCAGAACATTTCGGCGCTACTAGGGCTACCAAAGGGCGAAACCCCAGCCTCATGGTATGCCAAGCAACTTGCCACCATTAATGAGGCGTATCAATCTTTGAGCGCACAGCAAGCAGTCTTAACGCCCGAACCGTCCTTGGTTACACCAACAGGTCCCAGTCACGGGGCGCGCCAGATACCACCACAGCAAAACATCCAAGGAAGAGCTAACAGACCTCCCGCTACCAGAAGACTAAGCTTGCAGGACACGCACGATACACGAGGAGAGACAGAAAGCTATTATGACTATCCGTCAAACGTCCAAAGAGGCCCAGTTCATAGCCGGCTCACGCCGCGCAACATGAACAATGAATGGGAAGATACTGACCCGAACGATCCAACTTGGCAGGACAATGAAGGATCTTCAGTCTTCAATCGTTTACAAAGGAACCATGAAAATTACCGACCACGACAACACGTCGGGTACACCGAAGAGGCAGAGCGCGACTTTCGCCTCGCCTATCGATCTGCTGAAGCTGTGGAACATTCAAAGTTCATTCCAAAGATCGTGCTGGCGCCACTTTTAAGAGAGAAGTTACCTCCGACAGTTGGAAAGTTTAACGGATTGACTGATCCCGATGATCACGTCAGAGTTTTCACAAGCGTAGGTTGCATGGGAGGATGGAATATGCCCATGTGGTGCCATCTGTTTATTCAAACGCTTACAGGGGCTGCTCGCGCCTGGTTCGACAGCCTTCCTCCGGGAAAGATCAAGTCAAGGGTGGATTTCAAGACACTGTTTTTGAACCACTTCAGTCAACAGAGACGTTAGCAGCGCGATACAGCCGAGGTAGAGGACATCTGGCGCAGAGATAATGAGGGTCTGGAAGATTTCATCACTCGCTTCAACAAAGAGTGCTTGGAAATCGGTGGCATAAGTGAACAACTCATGCGTTGCCACTTCAAAAAAGCCATTCGTTGTGAAAGTCTCATCAGAACTATCACTAGGAGATATGGAATGCCCAAAGAATGGGATAAGCTCATGGAAGCCGCGAAAATAGTCGCACAAACTGAAGAGTCACTCGCCGCAAACAAGAATTATTATACTAAAGATCGATTTTCCAAGGGAAACTCGCGCGATCACAACAAGCGCAACAAGTATAAAAGTAACGATTGGAAATCCGGAAAATCAAGGGGCCATGAAGAGAGGCCGCGCTATAGAGAAGATACACGCGACACAATTGATAGAATCGGCTATCAAAGAGCAGTCAGGGATGATAACCGAGAAAAGCACTGGACTCCGCTCATAAAAACACCAAAAGAGGTGCTGATGATGGAGAATCATGATTTCAAGGCTCCAAGGCCTATGACAAACAAGAAGGGGCAAGACCCCAACCTGTACTGGGACTTCCACAAAGATACAGGGCACCTGACAGATGACTGCATCAGCTTACGTCAAGAGATTGAGAGAGCGCTAAAAAGCGGGAAGCTAAGCCACCTGGTGAAAAACGTGCGCAAAGAAACTCGACAGATCCAACGCCACGATGAGGGGAATCATAAGAAAGTCCGACGCCTAGAGACCCATATGGTCAATGGACCAAGATACAGCGCAAAGGAGAAAGGCAAGCGCCCTTATGAACCCTCATGGCAAGAGCAACAGGTCATTTTCCCGGTAGTGCGCGGCGGCCTTCGCGCCACTCGACCCGTCGTCATTACCGGTATTATCGGCCATTATGAAACGGAGTATGTCTTCATTGACCCAGGAAGTACGGCTGATATCATCTATGAGCAATGTTTTAATCAGTTTGATGAGGATGATAAAGCGAGACTTGAGCCAGTTGATTATCCACTGTCTGGATTTTGCAACGAAATGGTCTTCCCGCTAGGCCAAATCAGCTTCCCTGTCACGCTCTCTGACGGGAAGCATTCAAGAACAACAAATGTAAAATTCATGGTGATGCCTGTCAAGTCGAGGCATGATGTGTTGATTGGGAGAGAAACCCAAGGCGAGCAGAACATGGTAACTTCTACGCCCCACTCACCAATAGGGTTTCCAACCAAGACGGGGGTGGCGATTATCAATGCCAAGAAAGAAGTAATGTCGTCAGAAGAGATGCGCCCAACAAAAGCGGCGAAGGTTTCAACAACCGAACCAGAGAAATGGGTGTTAAACCGCAACGCAATCTCACCAAACATCAGAGCGCATCTCAAATAACTCCTGTTCAAGAATATGGATATCTTCGCCTGGACTCCGGCCGACATGAACGGTGTCCCGTGCGACATTACCGAGCACTGTTTAAACACCTACCCCTCTGTCGAGCCGTAGGTCCAAAGAAGGCGCAGCTTAGGGGCAGACAAAACCAAAGCAATGAATGATCAAGTATGTGAACTACTCAAAGCTGGAATCTTGCGAGTGGTACGTTATCAAAGTTGGGTCGCGAACCCAGTGATGGTGGAAAAGTCTAGTGGAGGATGGCGAATGTGCATTGATTATACTGATCTCAACAAGGCATGCCGTAAAGATTGCTACTCTTTTCCTGAGATCGACAAAAAGATAGACTCTCTCACACCATACAGATGGAAATGCTTCTTGGATTGCTACAAGGGATACCATCAGGTCCAAATGAAGCTTGAAGACGAAGATAAGACAGCTTTTCGAACTGATCTTGGGATCTTTTGTTATACAAAGATGCCATTCGGCCTCAAAAACACTGGCGCCACATATCAATGCCTGATGGATAAGACCTTCGCTGTAGATATTGGGAAGCATATCGAGGTTTACATCGACGATCTGGTGATCAAAAGTCCCGAAGAGGACCAAATGTTGAAAGACATCGAAAAAACATTCAACTCGTTGCGCAGCGTGAATATGAAATTGATTCCAGCCAAATGTTCTTTTGGTATGGAAGAAGGGAAATTCTTAGGCTTCATAGTCACCAATGGCGGATTTAAGGTGAATCCAGAAAAGGTCCAGGTAATAGAGCGAATGCCATCACCACGAACAATCAAAGAGATGCAAAGGTTGGCCGGCCGCCTAGCCGCGCTTAACCGTTTTCTGTCAAACCACGCCGCAAAGTCATATCCTTTTATCAGCACTTTGCGCATTTGTGTGAACAAGCAAGAATTCAGATGGACGCCTGAGGCAGAGGCCGCTTTTCAATAAATGAAGGAGTGTTTGATCGAACTCCCTACCCAGACCGCGTCGTTCGAAAAAGAACCACTCGTACTGTACTTATCTTCTTCGGATAAGGCAGTAGGGTTGGTATTACTTGTGGAGAGAAACGGAGTACAGACTCCAATTTATTACGTCAGTAGGATGCTTACCGATCTAGAAACAAGATATTCCACAATGGAGAAATTGGTGCTTGCGCTGCTACACGCCTCTCGGAGGCTGCGCAGATACTTTACAGGGCATGTGATCACCGTACTTACCAATTTCCACATTGGCACGATATTGCAAAAGCCAGAAACATCTGGGCGGTTAGCAAAATGGGCGATCAAGCTGGGGGGGCCACAACATTTTGTACAGGCCACGCCCAGCCATCAAGGGTCAAGTCCTTGCAGACTTTATCACAGAAGTCCCAGTGGAAAAAATCAAAGATGGCAAGATTGTTGAAACTCCAGTGAAAGATATATCTGATGAGTTGTGGCTGCTGTACACCAATGGGGCCTCAAACGAGGATGGCGCAGGAGCCGGATTGCGCCTTGTGAGCCCTGAAAAACATGAATTTACATACGCCATCAAGTTGGATTTTAAGAATACCAACAACGAGGCGGAGTACGAGGAATTCCTGGCAGGCTTACGCCTCGCCATAAAAATGGGAGCTAGAAATCTGCAAGCGCATGTTGATTCACTTTTGATCGCCAGTGAAATCAACGGAATCTATGATGCAAAGGGTGAAGTTATGGCCTTATATTTGGATCAGGCGAAAGAACTGATTCAGAAATTCAAGTCATACAAGGTAGTACACATCAATCGTTCCGAAAACAAACCAGCAGACGCCTTGAGCAAGCTTGCTTCAACGTCTTTTCAACATTTCGCAAAAGATGTAAGGATTGAAGTACTCAAAAATCCATCAGTCCTGCTGCGCCAGGTAAATGTGATCGAAATAGGGCAGCCATCTTGGATGACCCCTATAATTCAGTACCTGCAAGAAGGGATACTCCCGGAAAGCAAAGCAGAAGCAAGGAAGATTCAAAACAAGGCCCTGCATTATGAGATGAATGGTGGTATTCTATACCGAAAGTCCTTCTTGGGGCCCTTATTACGCTGTGTGGACCCCCAAGACGCGAACTACTTGATCAGAGAGATTCATGAAGGGATATGTGGCATCCATGCAGGACATCGCATGGTTTTCGCGAAGCTTATGAATGCTGGATATTATTGGCCAGGGATGCATGTCGACGCCTTGAAGGAGCTGCGCAAATGCGACTCTTCTCAGCGGCATTCTCCAAAGACCCTGCGCCCAAAAAATGATCTTATCCCAGTGTCCACTGCTTGGCCTTTTCAACAGTGGGGGATTGATATGGTGGGACCCTTCCTAGACGCTCCGGGAGCCGTGAAGTTCATAATCGTGGCCGTTGATTATTTCACTAAGTGGGTGGAGGCCAAGGCTCTCGCTTCAACCACTGCAATGATGGTGCGCAAGTTTATCTCGGAGAACATCATTTGCAGATTTGGTCTTCCACTCAAAATTGTCACAGACAACGGTACTAACTTTGCTTCTGAAGACCTCCAGAAGTGGATGAAAGAGATGAAAATCGAATATACTTTTTCTTCCGTTGCGCACCCTCAAGGCAACGGACAAGTTGAAAGTGTGAACAAAAGCGTCGTTGAGGGGATAAAAGCCCGACTGGGCACAAAGAGAAGAGGCTGGGTAGATGAGCTCCCAAGCATCCTGTGGGCTCATCGAACCATGCCGAAGACAAGCACCGGCGAAACTACTTTTAGCCTAGTATACGGCTCGGAGGCAGTTATCCCGGCGGAAGTTGGACTCCCCTAACCACGCTTGACAGCAGTCAACACAGTTGATAACGAAGCAGAGCGCCGTCTCGATTTGGATTTACTGGAAGAAAGACGCGAGATTGCGCGTATTAAAGAAGCAAAGTACAAGACACAACTGGAAAGGTACTACAATGCGAGAGTCCGCATTTGTACCTTCACTCCAGGAGAATACGTTTTCTGAGATAACGAAGCTTCAAACACTGAACGCCCAGGAAAACTAGCACCCAAATGGGAAGGCCCATACTTGGTCCACGAAGTGCTAGGAAAAGGGGCATACAAATTGCGCACCCTGGATGGACACATCATCCCGCGCACATGGAATGCGCAACAACTGCGCAAGTGCTTTATGTAACTACTCTAGGCCATGCGCCATTTAGTTCATGCTGGCCACGCGCCTTTTAAATTTCCTATGTTGGCTAAACGCCCTTATGTTACTTATCTGCGATGTATGATTGGCCTAAGCGCCTGTTTCTGAATTAATGAAAGCATACGACATGTTTTCTTTTATCATATGACTTCTGGAGTTACAAATGCATGTTAAACTTTTGATTAGCACGAAAACACTTCAGTGAATTACGAGCTCTTGAGTTATGCCTTCAAGGTTCTCCGCGAACATAGCGCGAGACCGAGCAGTTACACTCGCACAAGAGCCACACTTACATTTATTCGCGCTAACTTAACCAAAGTTTCTAACAACAGTGCAATAATTGTAACAAGACAGAATTAAGCATAAGCATCATATTTAATAAGCGCAATTATGCAGTAGTCACAAAAAACCAACTATCATTTATCTGATTCAAAACAGGCGCGGCAGCGCAAATGATAAAATTCAAAACCTAAAAATTACAAGGCACAAAGCCTGGAAGCACTATCTATTCAAAGCCGTCACCAGCATCATGCTTATCGCCTTCACCATCGCCATCATCGCCAGCAGTGTCCTCCTCGTCAGATAATTCAATGGTTTCTAGTGGATCAAGGATGATCTTTAACCGTTGACACCAATCATCATGCTTCAGCGATTCAGTAACTAAATCCATCACAGGTATTGATAGATGGTCATAACCATGTTCAGCGCGAGCTAGCTCAGCCTCAGCTTGATCAGTTACTGAGCAGTGACTAGTGTCGAACTCCTGTCCAAGCATCTCTGTAGCATGATGCGCACATTCAAGATAGCCTCCACGTTGACCAACCGCGTGGGAAGCATCTATAACGGCTGCAACAGCCTTATCCAGTTCTCCAGCATTCAGGATGGAGTTGGCCATCTACAGCAAACGTAACGCATAAGTAACCAGGTTATGGAGGATAAAGCCAAAGAAAATATCATACCAGAACTAAGCCTCTACCACGCAACCACTCAGCCTCAGAGACCAAAGTATCAACGATGCCTTGAACTTCAGAGTAGTTGTTTTGCGCCACATTCAGTGCAGATGTGCTAATGTCTCGCGCCTCCTCCGCTTTCTGTTTGGCCTCCTCAGCAGTGGTAGCCTTAACCTTCTCAGCTTCAAGGTCGATTTCCAAGGACTCGCTTCTGTCAACCTGCTCTTGCAAGCGGCGTTTCAAATCAGCAATCTCGACGTCCTTGGCAATCAAATCCTTGTCCCTACTTGACAGCTGCACCTTCACCTCGGCCAGCTCAACCTACAAGTGATAAAGAGCTCAGTTAAATCTACCAACAAAAGCATAAACTGAAAAGAGAAGTTTCTCGAACCTCATCCTGCTCTTTAGCAGCTTGCGCATCCTCAACCTTCGCTGTCAGATCAGCAACTTGGCCTTCAAGCTCAGTAATCTTATTGCGAGCTACGAACGCGCGCTGGTTTTCCTTCTCACATATTTTCTTCCATTCTGCCTTCT
The DNA here is from genome assembly GCA_030545235.1 of Helianthus tuberosus. Taxonomy (NCBI): domain Eukaryota; kingdom Viridiplantae; phylum Streptophyta; class Magnoliopsida; order Asterales; family Asteraceae; genus Helianthus; species Helianthus tuberosus. The sequence continues at coordinate 11,156 of JARYGA010054949.1, forward strand.
CCTTCTCCAGAAGATCCTCGGCAGCTCGGAGCTTGCCCCTCAGGCCCTCGCACCCCCACTCCTCCGATTTCCTGTCAGCTTCGAATTTTGCCTTCTCTTCATCAAAGGCATCTTTCGATCTTTCGAAGTCATTAACACGCCTTAAGATACGCTCGCGGTATTTCTCCCAATCCTCCCTCTCCCTAACCATGGTTCGCCACTCGCGAACAATTTGATGGTTAGCGGCACGGGTGTTAGCCTCACCAACAACATAGGCGTGATACAACCCATTGTGGGTTCGCGCCCTTTGACGATCAACTTCACCAGGAGGAATGGAATTCAGAAACCAGTCGCGGCAAGGCACGAACTCGAGAAAAGTATCTTTTTGCTTTAAACCCCATGGCGGTTGTTGCGGAGCGTCACCACGGCTCTCCTCCGTGTAAGACTTGTAATAAATATCCCCCAAAGTATCCCGGGGGCCTATTGGAGAGCGTGGCGGTGCGCCTTGTTTTCCAGCACCCGCGCCTCCAGCAGAAGATTTGTCTTGATGAGCATCCGGACCCTGCGGTTTATCACACGTGATTGTAGCAGCGATCCCGGTGCCCTTTGGCTCACCTCCGACATGCTTGTCAGCAGCGGTCTTTTCCTTCTCCTTCTCTCTTTCAGCAGCCTTCTTCTTCTTCTCATCCTCAGCCTTCTTCTCCTTCTCATCCTCAGCCTTCTTCTTCTTCTCATCCTCAACCTTCTTCTTCTTCTCATCCTCACCTTTTTTCCTCTTCGCTTCCTCAGCAGCTTTTGCTTTCTCCCCCTCAGCAACCTGCTTACCCTTCTCAGACTCTATTTCAGCAGTCTTGAGAGGTTTAATAGTAACTTTGGGCCTTTTCTGCGCCGGCTCAGAGGGATCTGTGAACACTACACCCTTCTTCTCAGGCGTCTTCTTCTTGGCCTCTAAAGAAGCGAAGCGTTAAAAGAGAAAGCAACAAGAAATAAAGAAACCAAAAGAATGAGAGCGTTAAACTAACCAAGGGAAAAATTGTAAAAGGAGCGCAAGTTACTCTTTTTCCCAATCAAGGGAACACCTCCAGCCTGCGGCGCAGTAGAAACACCAGCAGTGGTCTCTCTTCTGCTTCTTCCTCCTCCTCTTCATCATGCGCAACAGAGGAAGGAGTCGCACCAGCATCCGGGTTGCGAGAACCCGTGCTCCCTGAGCTCTTCGAACCAACTCCTCCAGACTTCTTCTCGCCTATACGCGACAAACCTTCAAGTGAGTCACTGATTATAACGTAATCTTCCAAGTTACCCTGGCGAAAGCGAAGAGTACCTTTGTCAGCAGCACCAGAAGCTGCGCGGCTACTCCCACCCTTCTTGCTAGTAATTTCAGCTTCAAGGTCGATCACTTTCTTCTTCCTAAAGGGTTTTTTTCTTCTTTTCTTCCAGGTCAACACCCAACTGGCGCAACACACCTGAAAAGACATTAGACCACGAACTTAGCTCTCCGTTTGATGATCCCACAAACTCCTCACTGGAAAGATAGACAATCTCTTTCCCAGCAGAAGTCAAAGCGAGCAAAGGACGAGGGTTAGGTATATGCGCACCTTCAGTAGTAGAGGGCGGATCGGAAAACCCTCCAGCAATTGGATACATGAAGTTGCCCTTGATCTCCTCGTACCAGTATTGCTCCCCGGCCGCCAGCGGGTGCACTCCCATAGACCCACCGAATGAAAGCTGCTTGATAAAGGCGTGCCTCTACATCACAAATTCAACAAATTGAGCAATACGAGGGCAGAAATACAAAAAATTAATGAAATAGCCGACCTTTATCCTAGAACTTCAAGACGGGAACTTCCTCACTCTCAGGCAGCCATTGGTCACTCATTCGCGCCATAACAAGGACATTCTCTCCAAACACACAGTTAGGGGTTGCAGTAAGTTTCTGATACCAAGCCTCATTCTTGGGAATCGCCAGATCCTCCTTCTCAATCGCCTGAGTCCAAGGGCGAAAAGTCATAGCGATAGGTATCACCTCCTCGCGAATGAAGAAGAACTTCTGTTTCCAATCATGGAAACTCTTCGGTGGGTTCAACAAAATCTTTTTAGCACCCCCTCGGTTGCCAAACGAGAGGAAGCCCATGTTCCTAATAAGCTGGTAGAATGCCCGGAATCTCTCTACCGTCGGTTCGACATCATGAGATCGACATAAAAACTCGAAGTGTCGAACCCTCACCATCCGTGGGCCATGAAGCTCGTCGCCGGCAACCGGAAGTTGCCCTGATGGAAGAAATCTTCATACAATGTGATATACCTCGGTGGTGCGTCGGCGGCCGTCTGATTCTGACCGGGGTACTTGGCATCCCATTACGGTGAGAACCGGAAACCCCGTACTATCTGCTCAAAAAGACCCAAATCCCACCGGAGAATGGGAACACGACCTTCTTCACCGGGAACGTCTTCACGATGTTCTTCAGCCATGAATATTCGTCGATAAAACCTTGAATATTCAAGAAAGAACTTGAAGATATGAAGAAAATTCTTGAAGATTTGCTACAGGCAACTTGAAGACTTGAAGATTCGAAGAAGGTGAGTAGAGAGAAAAGGATAAAAATAGCAGGAAACGTAAGGGTTATCTCCATCTCTTCGAATATATATACCCATCGCATTTAATGCGATGGCTAAACGTGCCGAATTCTCCGCGCACGCGACCAATCAGAAGACGCCACGTAAGGCGTTAAAGTGACGGTTACCACGCGCCCGTGGAGCTCACTCTCATGACAGAATGACCAACCGTCAGAGACAACTTGATGAAAACCGTGTAAGTGGTCAACTCAAACGTCACCATCAATGACGTTTCTCACCAACTTGTCAGAATTCAAATTTCGAGGGTTTTCCCGCCTAAAATTACTACAAACTTCATGTAGAAGCTAATAGGGTCACGCAGTATTAACAATGACTCAATAACCCTGCGCGCCTACTCCCAAATGAGCTGAACCACCTGGAGCCAAACCAGGTAGCCGCGCCGTAGTAACCAACAACAGCTTACACACACGCCGTCTACCCAAGTCAAGGAAGCATTTTCTACAACTTTATTTTTCTAAGTCCAGAGCTCCAACCACTTGCCTCGCGCATGGTGCAGCACTGGACTGGGGGGACTTGAAGGGGTATGGTCCCAAAAAAGCGGCGCAAACCTCCGACAAGGTCGCGCACGGGACCATACTCCTTATTCAACGAATTTCTTATTGGCAACCTATCGCGGGCTACAGTACGTTCTATTTTAACCGGCGCGAGGCTGGACAACAGGAAGCTACAATTACAACACTTAGCACTCTGAAAGAGCACTCAGTCATCCAAACCCCGCACGAGATAGTTACGTGCCCAGCAAGAATCGCGCAGGGCAGCAGCGCAAGGCTGTTTCGGATAGTACACAAGGTACAAGTGGTACAAGAAAAGAGCCAATCAGCGTCCTTCTGGCCCTGCTCAATCGTGCTCCACGATCGTCTGACATGCAGGAGAAAAAACGTACTTAAGGACGCCTACGTGGCACTAATCATAGGGCAAAGACAACTGCCCCATGATCTCCACTTACCTGCTGATGGCAGAAGGGCGGCCAGGCCGACAACCTTGACATGTGGCTCCATTCACGGTGCGCCAGCACCAACGAGCTCCCAGAAGCCACTAACGGTCGACACCAGTGAGACAAAGAGCATATCCACTAAGTTGTCGCCTTCTGGCCCAAGGCCCATCAACCCACACCCTCCTACACCTCTCCGGCTATAAATAGAGACCTCACTTCACAGGTTAAACATTCCATTCCCTCTACTCTCACTCTTACTACTTAATTATCTCCCCAAAAGCAGTCGCTTGTTCTCACGCCAGAGCCTGGTTAAGAGGGAAACCCCCACATTCCCCTCTTAACGAGTAACGGTGTTCTATTTTGTAGGATAACCCAGTCATTAAGGAGCTCAGGAAACCGTAAAGAAGATTAACCACTATGATAGGAACATAAACCAAACTAATTAGCTCCTTAATTAGTTCAGTGTTTCTTCACGTTCCTTTCGACTTAGCTCATCGGCTACGACATTCGCCTTACTAGGATGGTAGCGAATCTCGCAGTCGTAATCGTTCAAGAGTTCAACCCAGCGCCTTTATCTCTTGTTTAGCTCCTTTTGATTGAAAATGTTTTGGAGACTTTTGTGGTCTGTGAAAACCACACATTTCGTGCCATAGAGATAGTGTCTCCAAATTTTGAGAGCAAAAACCACAGCACCTAACTCAAGATCATGAGTTGTGTAGTTCTTCTCGTGTATTTTCAATTGTCTTGACACATAAGCTATGACCTTACCTCGTTGCATGAGAACACAACCAAAGCCTAGGTTCGATGCGTCACAATAGACAATGAAATCATCATTGCCATTAGGTAAAGATAAGACAGGAGCATCACAGAGTTTTTGTTTTAGTGTTTGGAAAGCTTCCTCTTGTTTGGGTCCCTACTCAAAAGGCTTATTCTTCAGAGTCAAAGCAGTGAGAGGAACCGCAATCTTCGAGAAGTTCGCGATAAATCGTCGATAGTATCCAGCAAGATCAAGAAAAGAGCAAACTTCTGTGGGTGTAGTAGGTGTGTTCCAATCCTTAATTGCAACGATTTTGGAAGGATCGACATGAATACCTTGCTCGTTGACAATATGACCCAAAAACTGAACTTCCTTAAACTAAAATTCACACTTGGAGAATTTGGCAAAGAGTTGTTCCTTCTTCAGGAGTTCCATTGTCAGACGAAGGTGTTGTTCATGATCAGCTCGTGATTTAGAATAAATAAGAATATCGTCGATGAACACAATAATGAAATTTTCTAAATAAGGTTTACAAACCCTATTCATTAAGTCCATGAAGACAGTTGGAGCATTCGTCAAACCAAAAGGCATGACAGTGAACTCGTAATGGCCATATCTCGTGCAGAAAGCAGTTTTGGGAATATCTTTTTCGAGTACATGAAGCTGATGATACCCAGAATGCAAATCGATCTTGGAAAAACATGTAGCACCTTCCAGCTGATCAAAGAGATCATCAATTCGTGGTAGGGGATATCGATTCTTAATGGTGAGCTTATTGAGTTCACGATAATCGATACACATACGGAAAGATCCATCTTTTTTTTCACAAATAGGACTGGAGTGCCCCAAGGTGAATAACTCGGACAGATGAATCCTTTATCAGATAATTCTTGAAGCTGTTTTGACAACTCTTGCATCTCAGACGGTGCAAGACGGTAAGGTGCTTTAGCAATTGGGTTGGCATTAGGTATAAGATCAATATGAAATTCGACTTGACGAACTAGAGGTAAACCAGGCAGTTCATCAGGAAACACCTCTGGATAATCTCGAACAATCGGAATCTTGAATACACTTGCTCTTGCCTTTCTCCTCCACAACATGTGCAAGAAAGGCCACATATCCTTTTTATAGGTATTTTTGGGCTTTAGTACACGACATGAGTTTCAAACCATTCGAAGGTTTCTCGCCACGAACTTCTAGGATTTCACCAGATGAAAGATGAATACGAACAATCTTATCGAAATAAACCACCTCAACATGATACTTAGTTAACCAATCCATTCCTACGATAATGTCAAAACTTCCAAGTTGCATCGGTGTGTGGTCAATAGGAAAAAGATGGTTATCGAGGTTCAATTGACAATTGCGTATGACAGAATCATGTACAAGAGGTTCACCAGTAGCAATCTCGACAGATAAACGCTTTCCTAGTTTAGTTCTAGGTATCGCAAGTAAAGGCTTAAAAGCTAACGACACAAAACTTCTATCGGCACCAGAATCGAAAAGAACAGATGGAGGTTGATGGTTAACAAGGAACATACCGTTAACGAATTCATTATCGGCATGAGCCTCGTTGGCATTTATGTTGTATGCTCGTCCACGAGCGGGATTGGCATTTGCAAGCTTCGGACAGTTGTTCCTAAAGTGACCCATTTATCCGCAGTTAAAACATGAACCGGGTGGGAATGGAGGTCTAGCAGCATTCACTTGAGCTTGAGCCGGGTTCTGAGCAGCTTGGTTCGGAACAGATCGATGAATATTGGCCGTGTGGCCAAGTCTCCCACATGATGTACACTGTTTACATACTTGCTGGGCCGAATGATGACCATTGCACCGATTACAGTAAGGTGCAGTACCAGCATATGGCTTCCTCGCAGGAGGTTGCGCTAGTTGATTCTGAGTGTTCAGGTTATGTGGTGCGGTAACAACAAAGTTCTGGGAAGCCTTACGCTTCCTCGACCTCTTCGACGACTCTCCCTTCTTCTTGCCTTTTCCCTTGTCTTGAGTGGTGTCGGTTGACTGTTTCTTAACACCCTTGCGGGTTAGTTTTCCCTTCCTGACCTGAGATTCAGTTAGGGTTGTAGCCAACTTGATGGCCTGACGAAAGTGATAGGGTTGCTACCAGTAACAATGTTTTGCATAAGGTCAGGTAAACCATCGATATACCTCTCAATCACTTTATCCAACGGGGTAACCATAGTAGGACATAGTAAGATCAACTCATCATAACGATCTGTATAAGCACGGTGTTCTTCCCCATCCTGTTTTAGATCATCGAACTCCCTTTCCAATGCCCTTATTTTATATCGGGGGCAGAACTCCTTCATCATGAGAGCCCGAAGCTCTTCCTAAGTCTGTGCCATAACCACATCGGCACCTCTATCTCTCAACACACCGTTCCACCATGTCAAAGCACGTTTGTCAAAAACACTGGATACAAGCTCAACCTTTCGCTCATTCGGACATTGAACATGTCTAAATGTGCTTTCCAGACTCTCAAACCATTGTAGGAGCGCAGTTGCTCCTTGAGACCCAGAAAATTTCAGTGGTTTAGCCGAATTGAATGTCTTAAAACTGCACTGAGCATTGTTATTGTTATTTGCTTGATTGATCGGAGAAATTAGGTTCGGAATCACAGCAGCAATCTGCTGAGCGACTAGGGCTACGAGTGCAGCATCCTGTGTTTGATCGCGTCTAGGAGGCATATTCTAAAAAGAACAAGAAAACATGAGAAACGAGTGAGATTGACATTTAGATAAACAGAAGAGGTATTGAAAAGATCGACGAAACATAAGGAAGGCGATCATTCGTTCGTTACCTCGAATAAACAAACGACACACATTGACTTATCAAAGTAAATGGGTCATAATAATGTATCGCGAAGACATGCTTTAGCCTATAAGTGGACACTCACCCCAAGAGTTCCCAGGTAAGACTGACTGGTCCGATTATCTGGATTTGTACGAACACTCTAGCCTTAGACAGAAAACTAGAGGTACAGGCACCCACCCTTCCAGATTGCACGTGTTCACATTATAAGACCCAAACTTTGATGAGATTTTGAAAATTTTGAAGGCTTAAAGCCTAAAATAAATCATCTAAGAATAGATGATTGATTTTCAATACGGATTTGTAATTTGTGTTCTTGTTGTGGTTGTCACCAAAAGATAGGTGACGATATTGTTTTAGAATCTAAACGCAAGTAAACTCGCGTTAGGGTCCTAGGAAGGTTATAGTCTAGGTCAAAGCGTTACTAATAACCTAATTCCCTATTACCATGAGCTCTGATACCAACGCTTCTGTCACACCCCAACCGCGTTAAAACAACAAAACCACGGCGGAAAAATCGGGGAGTGGAGTAACATAATCATTGTTTCACAACACATGGATTAAAGTTTCGTTTTATTGAATTATTAAGTGTTTATCATTGTCTTAAAAGTAAAACAAACAAGTTCCACATATTGTCTTTCTAGTTTTAAGTCACTAAGGCCTCGTTTATTCCTATGTGAGCATGCATCCTAGTCATCAAACAACAACACCTGAAACATATGTGAAAATAAAGTCAGCATAAAATGTCGGCGAGCACATAAGTTTTGTGAGTGTGTAAGATTCATGGCTTATATACATGTTGCAATACCTCATACGACTACAGGAGTCGATAATTGAAAACCGTGTTTTGAAAAGTGTTTTTGTATTGCAATATGATTAACCAACTTAAAACAAGTTGGTTATAGTTTATAAACCTCGTTGCCATGAATCTTGAACCAAAACATTTGCTTTTGTAAACCAAATTGTAAATCGTTCTTGTAATAAAACTCGTATGGTTTATATCATTTAGTAAACATCGTTGCATGACATCGTTTGAAAACATTCGTCCAAAATCGTTCAAAATCGTTCAAAATCGTTCAATTTGTTCGTGTTATCAATCTTTCGTGTTATCAAAACCAATCATTCAAATCGTTCAACTCGTTCGTGTTATAAACCATCATTCCATCGTTCAAGCCGTTCAAATCGTTTGTGTTTTAATTATGAAAACTAACTTTTGGTCATCTCGTTGAACACATTCAAACCTGTGTGACTCATTCATCGTTCAATCTTATTAACAAACCACCAAAGGGTTAATTAACATTCATCAGGTTCTGTCGTTACCCATGTTACCCCCATAACCATGGTGATAGTCCGATAACGGGATTTGTCAGATCCTATGGTACCATAACATACTACTGGTCGCCTTGATCATAGTTAATGAATGTCATTCGATGTCTTTGGACCAACGCCCCAACAAGTTCGTTCACATTATCGAAATCGTTGTTTTTAATATAAACCATAGCATTTGTTTTAGAAATCTTGAAATCATTTAGCGCATATGAATAATCCCAAAACAATTGAAAGCAGTAAAATAAGGGAACTATGTACTCACTTGAGATTTGCTAAGTATCCTCGATTAAGTGAACTAACAAGCTCGGGCAATCAAGGAATTCAAGTGGTACCTTGTGATCAGATCACTATATTAATAAATCGACACCTAAATCGCGAGATCAGGTAGAATGAGGTCTCGTAAACCAAATGAGTATTGGAACTCATGTGATATGGTTTAACAAAGTCTACATTCTGATTTGGAACCTATCCTAAGTGCCTATTACCCGTTAAGGTAGTTTATGCTACTTTAACGCATCATTTACGCAAAAGCGCATTAGAATAGTCTAACTAGTCCTATGACAAGTATATTATATGCCCTAACATGTTTAATAATGTTTCATAATCAGTTTAAGTGTCAAAATTTAGGTTGCATAGGCTTAAATTCAAATTATGCATGAAAAGGGCATTTTGGTCATTTTTCCTAAGGCATATAAACTACCTATCATACAACTAATCAAACAAAGTGACCATAAGGTATAACCTCGGAAGGTTATTCCCTATACAACTATGATCACAAAATATCTTTGGTCAAACCTTAATGATCGACCAAACGGGTCGGGTTCGAAAGTCTAAGCGGTTGTCGAGACCGCTTGACTTACGACCTTAAATAAGCACTAAACTAGAAGTGACGAGTTAAACATGTTAAAACATGTTTAACTAAGTTTGAAAACTGATTTGATATCAAAACAAAGTGTTTTGATACCTGAAATTAGTTTCGTCGCAAAATGCACATAATCATGCATTTTGACCGAAACTTTAACTCGTCACTTTCACTAGTCAACGTGGTAACCAGTAGGTATAGTCGCAAGGGACTATAACCATCATGATTACGCTCACGTTGCAAAGTTCAAACTAACTTTGTCTTAACCAATTCATGGTCAAAGCTGAAAGTCAAACACTGTTTTACTTTCTTGCTTGAAATAAATAAACAAGCATGAAAGAACACTTACAAGAGTCCTAGGCTTGTAAAGAAGACTAAGAAAACTCAGATTTGAGGCCTCCAACCAAGTGTGGTAGCCTCAATAGAGAAAATATGAGAAGAAAAGGGGAATGAGCAAGTTTGAATAGTGAAAGGCCTTGCTATTTATAGGAGTACATGAACCTTTAGGTTGATTACATGTGTCAATGAGTTGTTCAAGGAATGATCTTCCCCACACACTTGTTATGCATTAATTGGGGGACTTGAAGAACACATAAACCAGCCCGCAAGATCAAGAAACCAAGATTAAAACAGGTTGCATGTCACACCCTCAAAATCCACATGCGGAGTATTACCACGATGCGTGTAACTGACCAGGATCATACCACTAATCATATTGAACATTTAAGTAAAGTAAAGTAAAACCATCACGAACAAACATTTAATGGTCACCAAACCAAAATCCAAAAACCAAGTTTAAGAGTTAGCGGAAGCATAAAGTATTAAAACCCATAAAGCAGTTTAGAAGTATAAAGAATAAATGTTAGGAATCCAGCCGTTGGTTCCTTGCCACAACGCCCATTCCTCGTGCAAGTCCCAGCCATGTACCTAACGACCTGCAAAGCATGTGGTAGCATGTCAACAAAAGGTTGGCGAGTTCACAGTTGGTTGTTCGTTTTAATGTTGTTCCAAAAACCATAAGTTGTTAAGTTTCTTTGTTCTTATAAAAACATGTCATTGGGAGCTACCCCACTGTTTTAAACCACTAGACCCGTTACCGCACCGACTACTGACTGTAGTTATGTTTAGTGCCCCGTGTCAATGTCTATCATCATTGACTAAGTGCCCAATTACATTTGTCCACGCCCGTCCTCTACGGCACGGTGTGAGGCTTGTCAAACCTAATAACGCTATTTAACTAATGACCCGTTCGCCATTGGCCAGGTAATTAAGTCGATACAAAAATGGAGGACTTAAGATAGAGTTGTTGTCTAGTAAGCTTAAGACATGTATTATAATGGTTGTCACCCTTCCCAAGGAGGGTGGAGGTACGTATTCTACCCAAGGAGAATACGCAGGTTGTATCCCCCCCTAAGGAGGATAGTTGTTGTTTAACCCATTCCCAAACCACCGGGAATCTGATGCTTTGACGAAAAGTGTGAACTCACCTTTGATTGCTCGGTTGGTCTCTTAAAATGGTTAACAGTCAAGGTAGGTCAATCACGTCCTAATACGATTACCATTTAGTTCATTAGTGTGTTTAAATAAGGCACAAAGCTCCTACACGCATCTAACACATAACATGCACTCACTTTGACGGTTTACTCACATATACATACTTCACTTATAACTACTCATGATCAAGCACACAACACTTCACATAACACTTTCATGGACATTAAACAAGTTAGATCATCATCAGATAGCATAATCGACATCTAGACACGCAAATCACAATTTATACTGTTTCAGCTTTAACATCCAAAACTGGGCTGTTTTCTGGTATTTTTATAAAATAGTTATCTTGTTCTAAAAATTATAAATAATTTACAAAACGTTCTAAATGGTCAATGTCACCTTGTGTCCAAATTTCAAAACCTGATTCATTACCGATTATTTAATAAAAAATCATTTACTGGGTTGCAGTCAGATTCGTCACTTTCTGACTGCAGTCCACGGAAAAATTCATTCAAAATTCATCATCAGCCTGATTGGTGAAATTCCAATTGGAGATTTACGATGACATTTGTGCCCAACTACTGTACAAATTTCATGACCTAACTATATCTAGATTGCAACTAATGACAAAGAACGTAACACATATTTTCTGCAGGAAAAACGCAGCTTTTGCTGCTGTGAAAAAAGACTCTTTAAAAATATCAACTGACCTCAAAAAAATGTGATTCCAGCGCCATTTTAAGCATTTTTCGAAAACGTATGGTTTAGACTCCAGAAAATCAATTTTTCGATCTATAACAACCCGTTTACAGCCAATTGAAGTTGGCTGTAAATGTTAATCAGCCTTCCGTTTTCAGCTTTTAATGACACAAAACGAGTTTCTATCGACTCAAACACAAACTCAACAAACAATCACGACATATAAACATCACCTATAGTAGATTATCGTTCTAGCTCAGATTATTTATCACATAGAGCTCCTAGAATAGCGAAAAGTTCACCCATAACAAAACCCTAATAACATACGAACGCAAGTATGATCACAACATCAATCAAGCATGAGTTCTAATCGCTAAAATTTCCCGAAATCATCGTAACATCACAATTATCAAACCAAGCAAAAGAAAAGCAGCCAAGATGCTTCACCATATCTCAAAGATTAAAACCCTAATGAATCCATACATAACTAAACACACATAAGTAGCAACACAATCATCATGTTTGATCTTTATGAACCCTAAACTAAAGTTTAACATCAAAACCACGAAGATCATCAAGAACATTCATAATCACAGCCATGTATGCACCAAAACATCATGAATCGTAAACTAATAGACATGGTAACCTTGGAACAGAGAAGGAAGAACTAGTGAGAGTGAAAGGGGTCGCACAAGAGGGGTTTGCGAAAGGGGGGGTTCTTCTTTCCTACTGTCGCACACAAGGGGAGGGGGTAGGGTTTTGGTTTTGTTTTTTTTTTTTTTTGATCCATGCATATACGTATATATTAAGATGGAGAGGCTTGGGTAACTTATGCTAACGGGCCGCAAGGGACAAGGGGATGCGCAGGTTGGGCTTATGTTTCGCACAAAGGGGAAAGGGGTGGGAGTTTGGGCCGGTTGGTGGTGCAAAGGGGTATGGGTTGCAGGTTGGGTTTTGATTCGATCTTGGGCTGAGGGGTGGGTTCGGTTTGGGTTTATAAAGTGTCGCTTTCGCTAGTTACACGCAACAACTAAATAAAACGTTTTGTATCTCAAAGTAATATATTACAACGCTTCGTTTCACAAAATAACGTATTCCAATATTTCAGTTTCAGTTTTTGGTTTCCCGTAATTCACATTACACATTACCAAGCACACAATCGTTCAAATAAAATCAACCACCATATTCAGTTCATTTAACATACATGTAATTACACAGTAAAATGAAACGTTCAGGGATTTATACGAGTTGTCACATTGCAACAGTTGGGTTTAAAGAAACTAGTTTCTGTTGTGTTGGCACAGGCTTACGGACCGTAAGCACCTTCTCATACGGTTCGTATGGGACCTGCAGGGCAGCCACTTTTGAACATTAACAGTTTCAGTCTGTGTGTGTGTTTCGTCGCGTTTTGGCACTTCTAACACCCGTCAAGCCCATTTTCAAGCTCCATGATGAAGTTAAAGTATATTTAACTTGAATTATGCTAAAAATGTCACGGATGTTGGTTTGTTTGGCTGTACGGTTGTGTTTTTCAGTTAATTACGACGGAAATCGTAAAGGACGCGAAAACGACCCAAATTGCGAAATGAATGAACTTTTTGCATTCCCATCACTAAAATACAATATTTTAATGATTACAAAAATTTTTGGATGTCCGGATATGGTCAGAACGCAAGATATGCACTAAAATGAATACTTTCGCAACTTTAACGCTTTTAGTCCCTGTGATCAAATAAGCGTATTTTCGCATATCGAACCCCTCAAAACTTATTTCTAAGCTATGTAAACGGTATTTAGGGTATGTTTAGCTTATGATCTTGTTCCAGAGTCTACGTTGCTATACGAATAGGCAGGCTTTTGCAGTTTGTCACAAATAGTCCCTGTGATCGAATAAACTTGTTTTTTACACACCAAACCCTTCAAAACTTATTTCTAACTTATGTAAATGTTATTTAAGGTATGTTAAGCTTATGTTACTATTTCAGAGTGTTTTTCGCGTTAAACTGATTACGTTTACGTAACAGTTTGCGTATAACTATCTAGAAAGTGATTTAAAGCTTGAAATCGAACTTCAATCAAAACGTGAAATTGTCAAACACAAATACACAAATATTGAGACCAAAACACATCATTTCATTTCATTGATATTGTTTTACATCGTACAGTGTTTACATAGCACAAATGTTACAGTTACATAGTGTCAAAAATGAGTATTAAGTGCTAGATGGTTATTTTCTTGTATACTTACTTTCTATATACTTTAATTCCGAATTCCTAATCCTCCGTTATCATCTAAATACTCATACACCTACATTTCCTTGTGTAGAAGGACTTGGTGTTCCATCCTCAAACAACCAACAACTCGTCACGGAATAACAAGTGGAAGCTTGCAAAACCGTGAGTACACTTGACCCATTTTCATTGTAACACTTTTTGGGTGCAATATGTTAACCTTATCAAAATCATGAAAAATTATACATTATGCAAATTCATGAAACAATCCAAATACATGAAAACTATTTGTTATGCTTGATACATATACTTGGGTGATTCTTATGTGATACTATGGTCATTAGCTTTGGACGAGCCTCCATTTAACATGTATAGCGCTATAGGATTGACGCACACTCATGAAAGAGAGATCATGTTAAATTTCATTCTTTATTGCGTAAACAGAGGGTTGACTAGAATATTGCATGCCATGATATGTTAATCTTGAATAACTTATGTTGCCTTGTGGATTCGTTTTAATCTTTTTATACTTATACTTATGTACTTAAAACTTGTGTACTCGCCAATGCATGTTTGTGTTGAACTATACTTTGCTAACATGTTGCAGGTTGATGAGCTTGATTATGATGAAATCTAGTAGGGACGGCACTAGAAACACATTTCAAATTACTAGACTAGCCATTTTATTTGTTAAACTTGTTGTATTGTTTTTCTTGTTGTACTTGAATTTCATGTTGTAATTTGACAATTTTGTTATGATATGAAATCAATTTTGAATTAATTATTGTCACCAATAGCGTTATGTGTGATGAGCAATCTTTCTTTGTCTCACTCCGATGTTTCCACCATCGGTTGGGGTGTGACAGATTGGTATCAGAGCCATAACTATAGAGAATTAGGTAGAATTGCCATGATTCAACCTAGTCTATAGTTGGTACCTTGTTTTTTACCATTCTTGTTACATGCTTAAAATGTTATTCTCCCTATTTGCTTCTTCCTCTTCTTTTTGGTCTTAATATTTACATTATGTCTTTCCTAAGACATTTCTCCACAAATACACTTTTGAAGACTTAAAGACACTCGTAATACAAACGAGATGAGTTTACCAAAATAGGCATGAAACCCACAATTTGGTAAATGACTCTCACTCCGCTTATTCTTTATTTTGCACGAAATTACACCATTAAGTTAGAAGTGAAATCCACATCTTAATGGTAAATTTCCAATTCAAACTCTAGTGGACCCTCGTTAAAGTGTTGAAATTAAATTTTGACCCGACGAGTACCAACCACATTAGGGTAGGAAATCGTCAAGTTAGGGGTGAAACCCGCATCTTGTCGATTAAGTCCCATTCCTCGATTTTCAATCTCGCCAAAGTTTCGATCGTTTCAATCGATTAGAGACGTGTAGTAACTGGAAGGGTAAGATATCATTAATTGCTTCTCGAATAGAGTATCTTACCTATAGGCCAAAGCACGTTTCTCTAATTTGAAAGGACTTTCGTTTCACTTTGGAATAGTCGACGTTTCTAGACCTGAAACAATCCTATGTTTTATGAGCCTCCCTTTTATGTTATCTCAATTTATATGTGATTTTATACTTGTTACCTCGTTCATTTCAAAACCATCACACGATTCGCACGTCTCTCGCAATCCAAAACAATAATAATTCTCATGAACAAACTAAATTTATACTCTTTTTACGCATACATACGTGTTTATGCTTTATGAATACTTGTTGAATTCATGCTAATTATGTGAACCATACGTGATATGTCATGCTTACGTGCTTATATATGCAAAACTTATTTTGAATTTATGATCAAGTCTCATCCTTTCCTTCTCTTTTGATTCTTTAGATGTCGTCCAACGCTTTGTCGAAGAAGACCAAGTCCAAGAAGGACTCCACCTCCAACTCCAACACGAAGAAGGGTTCAACCTCCAACGCCAACTCCGACACGATGTAAAATAAGGACTGTATGAAGTTTATGGCCAAGCAGATGGCTAAGGTTATACCATACATCGTTAGCAGAATTCAGACCAACCCCGATTCACCCCATGGTTCTGTCGACTCAAAGGTGGAAACACCTAAATCGACGTCCCAATTCAAACAGTTAATGGTATGTAACTAGCAAGGATGGAGCCAATGCCATGATGAACTGATTCGACGCGATTGAACTCACCTTCCTTCAAAACGGGTGTCCCAATGACCTACGAACCCTGAACGCAACAGGGGTGTTCCGTTCGAGGGCACTCGAATGGTGGGCCTCCGAGTGTAACAAATGGGGGAATGACGTAACCCATGCCTTACCTTGGGACGAACTGAAGCAACTCATGAAGGACGAGTTTTGTCCTCCTTACGAGCTCCAAAAGTTGGAAAACGAGTTTTGGAAATTGACACAAAAAGGGAGCGACAACGCTAGTCTGATTGCACGCTTCAAGTTGTAGCCAAATTCATTCGATGTCTCCCACCCACTTTCTGTATATCCGCTGAGCTTAACGACAACTGTATTCTTCATGGAACCTACGACAAGGTTTTGACGAAGAATGCGCACCAAGCAACCACCGATACCACCACCACCACCATTGAACCCTCACCATCCCACTCGACCAAGAAAAACAAAGGCAAGAAGTGGAAGGCTTCAAGCCAAAACTGTGCGGTCATCACTCCGCCAAACCCTCAACCTATACAATCAGTAGTTGCCACCTCCACCAACGAACCACAACGACGAGCCTACACTGGGTCACATACCCAGTGTAATACCTGTTCTTACCATCACACTCCCACTGCACCATGTCGTAAATGCGCAAATTGTCACAGTTTTGGGCATTTTGCTGACCGATTCCGAAATGGTCCACCACCACAAGGCAATCAAAACCAAGCCGTTGTTGCCAACCCTGCTCCTAACTAGGTTCAACCTCAAGCCGCTCCTGTGCGAGCATGCTTCAAATGTGGCGACTTTAACCATCTCATCAACGTTTGCCCTCAGCGCAATCAACCACCGCCGCAACAACAGCAGCAGCAGCAGCAGCCTCAACAACCAGCTCAAGGAAGAGCATTTCTCCTCACCACCGCTCAGGCTCAGAATGCTAACGACGTCATTAGTGGTACATTTTATATCTATAGAATTCGAACCTTTTCTTAAGTGTAAACGCTCTAAGTTACCAAGATCATTCGCTGTTGAAGTCGCCAAATGGTATATCCGTCATTTTCGATTCTATTCTTTCTAAGTTCTCCTTGATTCTTAACGATCACACATTTCACATCGACCTCATACCTATGCAAATGGGTAGTTTCAACATCATAGTAGGTATGGACTGGCTTAGGCGAGTTCGTGCTGAAATTTGTATGTTCTAAAAAGTTCATTCATCTTCCCCTTCCCAATGGTGATTCTCTACTTTGTGGAAAACAAGGACAAAGGCCCAAGCATGAGTGATGTTCCTGTTGTACGTGATTTACCTGATGTATTTCCCGATGATCTTCCTAGGCCGCCTCCTACTCGTTCTGTTGAATTCTGTATTGATTTATTGCCTTGCGTTATGCCTGTCACTAAGTCTCCTTATAGTTTAGCACCCTCTGTGTCATACCCCGACCAAGTAGAACAACCAGATGTGGCGGAAACGTCGGGGAGTGCTGTAACAGAATCATTGTTTCATAACCATGGAATAAATAACTTTTGTTTTATTGAATAAATGAACTCATTGTTTTAATACAATCAAATAAGTACAACTATGATCTTCCAAGTTTTAAAGTCGCTAAGGCACGAGTCCATCCTATATGTAGCATGTATCAACAATCATCTCAAGACAGCACCTGAACATGTGTAAAAATAGGTACGTCAGCATAAAAATGCCTGTGAGATACATAGGTTTTGTGAATATAGGATTCATGACTTATAAGTTTAGAAAGAGTTGTTTAACAAAAGTCAGTCATGATTCTTGTAAAATGTTTTGTTTTATAAATCGTTCGAAAGGTGATGATAAAGTAGATGATACGTAAAAGAGTAATGTAAGGTTAATTGAATAACCAAGTAAAAATGAATTTGATAAGATAAGTTGTTGTAAGACAATGTCTTATGAAAAGTATGTTATTTGTATAAAATGTTATATGACTTAAATTGAAATGATTCAAATAACGCTACGATATGTAATACCATACAAACACTTATATATAGGAAGTACCAGCGGCGTATCCACCATGCTTGTATCATATTACACACGCCTCGTTACTTAAGTCACTTACTCAAACCAAACCACCAATATAGAATGTTCATGTTTAAACCAATAGTCCAATGTTATTGTATAACTCAAGTTAAATGTAAACCATGTAATTTGTAAACAAAAGTTATGTATGGTAAGTAAAATGAGATTTCTTAAACCACAAGTAAAAATGTACAAAACAAAGTGTTTGAATAAATCAAAAGTTATGCTTTGTAAAATAATGTAAGGTTAAACGAATAACCTTATAGTAGCATATTAAAAGTATACTTTGGATTTGAAAATAACATATTAAAAATATGTTTTGGTTTGTTGATAAAATATATATGTTGGTTCTGTACAATACCACACATGAGAGTATATCAAACTATACTTTTGGGAGTATATCAAAATATACTTTAAATGTGTGATTTAAGAATTCATTCAGACCTAGTGCATCAAACTACACCTTTGAGACTATAAGGATACCACAAAGGCAATCCCTATTTGGATGGAGAAACAAATTGGTTTCAGACATTCCATGACAACAGGAATGGGGTGTCTAATCCTATAGCGCTATATCATACTAACAATCGGTCTGGTGAACATAAAATAAGTACAATTCAACATTTTTATTTTATGTTCTTTGAGAAATCAGTGTTTAAACCATAGATAGTCATTTAGTTTGTCAAAAGATAAGTAATAACATGTATAATCAATTATACTTTGAAATGATGAAAATAACATATAGGTACACATGCTTCACCCCAAAACAGTTTGGAAAACAGTAAAATAGGGGAACTATGTACTCACTTGAGATTGCTCAGAAGTCCTAAGATAACCACCAAGCAATGCTAGAGATCACGGAATCAAACGGCACCTAATATAGGTAACTATGTTAATAAACCGGACCTAAGTCGGAGGATTTAGATAGAATGAGGGTTCGTAAACCAAACGAGTATGGAGACTCGTGTCATATGGTTTAACAAATCCTACATACTAAATGAAACATAACCTAAGTGCTTACGACCCATTACGACCCGTTTAGGTAGCGTATGCTACCTTAACGCGTCGTTCGCGTAAAATGCGTTCGGATCGCTTAACTAGTCCTATGACAAGTAACATATGCCTTAACATGTCTAATATTGTTTTCAAATCAGTTTAGATGTCAAAGGTTATGTTACATATGTTTAAAATGAACTTTGGAATCAAAGGGGTATTTTGGTAATTTACCTAAGGCGTATAAACTACCTATCATACAACTACTTAAACGAAGCGACCATGAGGTATAACCTCAGAAGGTTATCCCCTATATACTATGGTCACCTAATGTGCTTGGTCGGATCCTAATGATCGACCAAACGGGTCGGGTTTGAAGGTATAAGCGATTTATTAGATCGCTTACCCTTACGACCCTAGACAATGTGGTAATCAGTAGGCATAGTCACAAGGGACTATAACCATCGTGATTACGCTCACGTTGCGAAGTTCAAACGAACTTCGCATTGACCATAAACTGGTCAATGCAGAAAGTCAAACAAAGTTTGACTTTCGGACTCGAAAAGCAATAAAAGAATGAAGGAATACTTACGAAGGGTCCCCGAATGCTAATCTTGATTCAAGTAGCTCAGGTATGAAACAATGGTTTCAACTTAGAGCTTCTCAAATCAGATTCTTGTGAGGAATGAGTGAAAATGTGGTGGGTATTTATAGATTTCGGTTCACCGTTAGGATCGTTTCTTAGATAACGTGCCTTGATCTCGCCCGTACACTTGTCGGAATGTTGTGGTAACTCATTTTGCCCCCACCACAAGAGTTTGACACATGGCATTGGCCCTTGGAGGGTTTAAGGGCTGTTAACAGTTGTTTAAAAACAAGTTTCTGCATCTGAACCTTGCTTGTGCACCGTAACGTGTTTTGTGTTGAGGTGCGCAAGGACCTGCAGACCAGAAGTTTGAAAAATGGCAGAACAGGCCCCTGAAGCTCCAAACTTGCTATTTGATTCATTTTTGACACGTTTAAGCCCTGTTAACCCCATTTCAAAGCTCTAAAATGAAGTTAAAGTATAGGGAACTTAAAATGTGCTCAAAAATATCTCGGATGTCGGTTTGTTTGGCCGTACGATTGCGTTGTTCGGTTAATTACGACGGAATGCGCATAAGCGCGAAAAACGATCCAAATGGCGTGACGAATGGATTTTTCTCATGCCAAACACTAAAATAAAATATTTTAGTGCTTACATAAATTTTTGGATGTCCGGATGTATTCAGAACGTAAGTTATGCGCGAAAGTGCAAACTTATGCACTTTTTGACACTTTTAGTCCCTGAATGAGCCAAAAGTTTATTTTAGCACACCGAACCCCTCAAAGCCTATTTCTAAGCTATGTAAAGGATATTTATGGTATGTTTAACTTATGGTCATGTTCCGGAATGTCTGTTACAGTTCAAATTTGCATACTTTCGCAGTTTGTCAAATTTAGTCCCTGTAGGCAAATTAACTTGTTTTTGCCATACCAAAGCCTTAAAAACTTATTTCTAAGTTATGTAAAGGTTATTTAAGGTATGTTAAGCCTATTTCACTATTCCGTAGTGCTCGTTGGATTAAACTGGTTATATTTACGCATCAGAGCGCGTATAACCCTCCAGAAAGCGATTTAAAGCTTAAAATCGAACAAGAGTTGATATGTGCAAACGATACACATATTTTTACAAATCCCAAGTATGAAATACAATATTTCATTGGTTTGGCATTTGTTTGATGGTTGAAGTGACACAGGTGTCACAGTCTCCCCTACTTTAGGAAATTTCGTCCCGAAATTTAATTCTAGAGGAAACTTGTGAAGACAGCTGTGACGGTTTCGCCTTCTAATAGATCCATTGAACCCTTAAGTAAAACTCTGGGCCATGTTAGGACTCTTAGCGAATTTGTTAACCCTCAAAGTGAATTCCTTGTGATAGTAAAACATGGAATTTTGAACTACGGACAGAAGAACGTTTCTTATGAAGACTTATCATAGGAAATTTGGCGTGTGATTGAGATCAGAATTGGGGAGTGTGAGAATACATGACATTGGTCGAGGTCCAAGACTTCTCCCGTATCATTATTCTTGTCACTATAGGTCTTAACACATGACAAAGCTTCATGTGGTTTCTGTGCACTGAATTTCCATAATTATGTAGGCCTCCATAATTACGTAATCCCTTGCACAGTCCGCACAGTTCATTTCATAATGCGTAGAGAAAAAATCAATTGAATAAACATGAAGCGACCTGACTAGACCACCAAAGGATCTTTTCAACTAGATCAACGAACGATCTTTTTAACTAGATCAACACATGATCTTCTTAACTAGACCGTCGTACGGTCTCCTTAAATAGACCACTTATGGGATCTTTTTAATTATATCATCACATGATATTTCTAATTAGATTTTCAAAATCAATCTGTTTAACCAGACCATTCAAGAGGTCCAATTATAGAATAGTATTTTAAAACCCAAGGGACTTGACTACAACGTAGAAGTCCATTAAGGATTTAAGATAGTAACTTTGGATATCCTACTATGAATCCCTCATATAAGATATGGAAGATTCTACGAGTATTTGGATGGATCACATACAACCCCAAAACATGTAAGAAAACACATAAGCACAAAATTAGTTAACTTGATTCTTTAATTTGGTATCTTTAGGTATGGACATTTAAAGCACACTAGGAATCCAATCCATGGATTTCATTTGGCACTTTAGTGATTTTTAAGGATCTATCTATAAAGATAGAGGGATTCTCAATAAGAGTTTGGCTTTGTTTCTTAAAAGAAACGAGTGTTTAAGGTTCTTGGGGAGATCACAAGTGATCATAAGATAACTGAACCACACGAGTAGTTTATCTTTGGGTTAACATCATAAGGTTGCATCAAACATTCACACAATCGCATAAATTTTGCAGAAATAAAAACAACAAATCTTTATTTATGCAACAACCGAATTGTCTTGAAGTGTCAAAAGATAACAACCAAGGAATTACAAAACACTAATTGTTCACTGTTGCATCATTGTTTCCGTTTGCCTCATTGATGTTAAATTCTTGTCCTCACGCTGGAGGTGCGTTAACAAGTCTTGGGCAATTGTTTCTGTAGTGAGTAAGGTCACCACAGTTATAACATGACCCCGGAGGGAACCGTGCTTGAACAGCAGCAGGGTTTGCAGCAGCTTGATTTGCATAACGACATACATTGATCAAATGTCCCAACCGTCCACAGTGGGTACATTTGTGACACTGCTCTTACTCCAGATGATGACGGTTGCACTTGTTGCACAAAGGTGCGGTACCAACATAGTTTTGCCTTTTGCGAGGTTGTGCTGGCTGGTTTGGTGCAACCTGTTTGTCTTGAGCAGTTACAGCGTAGTTTTGAGAGGCTTTGCGCTTCTTCTTCTTGGACACCTCAACATTTTCTTCCTTTGGTTCCACTTGAGCAGTCTGGTCAGATGGTCTTGAGTCGCCCTTCCGAAACAGCTTGCGCTTCCTGATATGGGATTCAGTCAGAGTGGCAGACAATTCAATGGCTTGTCTGACAGTAGTAGGGTTGCTGCCAGTAACAATATCCTGAACTAAGTCAGGAAGACCATCAATGTATTTCTCAATCGCCTTATCCAGAGGCGTAACCATAGTAGGGCATAACAAGCTCAATTCCTCAAAGCGGTCAGTATAGGCTCGATGTTCCCCACTGTCTTGCTTCAAATCATCAAATTCCCTTTCTAGAGCCCTTAGCTCATGACGAGGACAAAATTCCTTCATCATAAGAGCCCTAAGCTCGGCCCAAGTCTGTGCTAATGCAACCTCAGCTCCGCGGTCTCTCATCACCCCGTTCCACCACGTAAGAGCCCTCTTCTGAAACACACTTGAAGAAAACTCGACCTTGCGATTTTCAGGACACTGAACGTGATGGAAAGTATTCTCAATGCTCTCGAACCATTGAAGAAGCCCAGTTGCTCCCTCAGAACCACTAAACTTGAGCGGTTTAGCCGAGTTAAAATTCTTGAAATTGCATGGAGCATTGTTGTTGTTGATGGCTTGAATCATTTGAGCATAAAGATTTGGGAAGGCAGCAGCCATTTGCTGCGCGATGATTAACGCCAGTTTGGCATTCACCATCTGATTGTCGCGTCGAGGAGGCATTCTAAAAGAGGAAACATGAAAGGAAACGAGTGAGAGAATTAGACGAAAAGAATGAGATGAAACGAATCTGATGAAAGCAAGGATAGTGGTCATTTGTTTGTTACTAAAAAGCAACAAACGACCCCGGTGATTAATCAAAGTAAATAGGTCAAAATTAATGTATCGCGAAGACATGCTCGCCTATAAGTGGACACTCACCCCAAGAGTTCCCAGGTAAGAGTGACTGGTCCGATTATGTGGATTTGTACGAACACTCTAGCCTTAGACAGAAAACTCAGGGTACAGGCACCCACCCTTCCAGTTTGCACGTGTTCACATTATTTAGACCAACTTTGACGGGATTTTGAAAACTTAAAGGGTTCAAAACCATATAATAAATCATCCTAGAACAGATGATTAGTTTTCAAAGCGGGATAGAAATTTATGTTCTTATTGTGGTTGTCACCTAAGAATAAGTGACGGTATTGTTTTAAAACTAAACACAAGAAAACTTGTGTTAGGGTCCTAGGAAGGTTATAGTCTAGGTCAAAGCATTACTAATAACCTAATTCCCTATAACCATTGGCTCTGATACCAACTTTTCTGTCACACCCCGACACGTAGAACAACCAGACGTGGCGGAAACGTCGGGGAGTGTTGTAACAGAATCATTGTTTCATAACCATGGAATAAATAAATTTTGTTTTTATTGAATAAATGAACTCATTGTTTTAATACAATCAAATAAGTACAACTATGATCTTCCAAGTTTTAAAGTCGCTAAGGCACGAATCCATCGTAAATGTAGCATGTATCAACAATCATCTCAAGACAGCACCTGAACATGTGTAAAAATAGGTACGTCATCATAAAAATGTCTGTGAGATACATAGGTTTTGTGAATATAGGATTCATGACTTATAAGTTTAGAAAGAGTTGTTTAACAAAAGTCAGTCATGATCCTTGTAAAATGTTTTGTTTTATAAATCGTTCGAAAAGTGATGATAAAGTAGATGATACGTAAAAGAGTAATGTAAGGTTAATTGAATAACCAAGTAAAAATGAATTTGTATAAGATAAGTTGTTGTAAGACAATGTCTTATGAAAAGTATGTTATTTGTATAAAATGTTATATGACTTAAATTGAAATGATTCAAATAACGCTACGATATGTAATACCATACAAACACTTATATATAGGAAGTACCAGCG